>OMLM01007476.1:71888-107192 GCA_900302695.1 Helostoma temminkii
AAAAAAAAAAACCCAAGGTAAAACATCAGAAGGCCTGTATGTAACCCAGAAACGTGATGTGGACTAGAACAGCTGAGACACAACACACCTGGTCCCATTTGCATTTTAATTTTTTAAAAATGTGTAAAATACTAATTATTGCAGCTTTACACAGCTTCACCTTATGCTTAGCAAAAAGGCAGGAAATGAAAACAATTTGCTTTGTCCAAAAATAAACAAATAAATCAAAATAAATCTAACTGTCACTGATCAACATGTAATGTCTGGTTAGTTGAATTCATATGAAAACTGAAATGTAAAATAACAATTTGTGGCTTCACTCTGGGTTGTGTGGGAGACTATTCTTGGCCAAGAGGAGAGGCTTTATTTTTTCACTGTTTATAGTCTTTACGCTAACCTCAGCTAACTATCTCTAACTGTAGCTTCACAGTTGCCGCACACACACAAATGTCATCAATCTGTCTCTGCAGCAAAGGGAATACACTGATTTCCCAAAATATTGAACTTTTCTTTTAAACTTCATCTTTAAACTGTGAAAACATTTATTGCCCTTAATTAAAAAGTAAAACTTGGCAAAATGGAGCTGAAATATCATGTTTTACACCAGTGGTTCTCAAACACACACACTGTCCTGCTTCTATTTCAACTACTCCAATCCTAACCACTTCTGATTACCTGGATCAGGTGTGTACAGCCAATCAGACGCTGTGTGAAGTGCATGGATGGATATAAAACAAGCAGGGAGGTGGGTGGAGAACCACTGATGTAACATATAAAAAAAAAATCACTTGTTGATCTCTTAAAAATGCTCACACATTAGCACGGAGTACAATGAAAAGTGCTTACAAAGAAAGACACTCTGCAAAGCTTTCTGTCACGTCCCGCAGCTTTTGGATCCAAAATGAAGCCAGATGCCGGCCCACTGCATGGCCACAGTAACTCTATCAGACTCTGTGTTACTCCAGTCCTGTCAAACTCCTGATTATTTATCTATTTATATGCAGCATGTGCTTTGAGTTGGAAATATATGACTGCTTTTTGAAATTTAAATAAGTCTCCTGCACTGCAGCCATGAAAAGAACTGACCTCTCAGCAAGGCCAATACAGCTGAGTACAGTAAAAATAGGAGAGAGAAGTATTTGTGTGCATGTGTATTATACATAGACTCAAAACACCTGGACAGCTTTCAGAGTTCACAGTGTAAATCCCTTATGTGACATAAAAATGGCAAAGGATCACATTTTCCATTAGTTCTCTGTCTATACGAAGAGCACACTGTTTTAATTAGTGTAACTGACAACAGATCAACCCCGCAGCCAACAAGCTGTGCAGCAGCAGCAGCGGCGGTGGTGGTGGTGGTGTCTCCCTCACTCACTGAATATGCTGACAAAATCTACAGTGTTCTTTCTATACATTTTCATTTTTATTATAACACAGCAAATTATTTCTACCTTCAAACCCTAGCACATTTTTCTTGGACACTAAGCAAATAAAGGTATGGAAATGTCATTACACACAGCTGAGGAGCAGCAACAAAAAAAAACTTGAGGATTGCACAGCTAATAAAAAGCTGAGCGTTATTTCAGTGTGCCGTGATCAGAGTTGGCTGTGTAAAAAGCACACAGATCCAGAGCTGGTAATACTCTTTACAGTGTTTCAGCTTGACACTCACATACACGACTCCCTTCTTATTTTACAGTGCAGACAGCTAACTGACTCCCAGGCAACCTTCCCATAACATCTTTACACATTTCCCCCAGTGAAAACGGGTATCTCTGGCAGTGGGCCAGAAAAGTCAGCTAAAAGTGTCTATAAAAGTGAGTCAGTTGTACTGGCTGGTTGGATAACACCAGGCAGGAAAAGACTCTGGAGCTTCTACTGTGGAAGAGTTTCAGTGTGATTCTAATACGAAAGTGCACTGTAAGGAGTTTTGGCTTCCTCTCCCAGAGTATGATCAAAAAAGTTAAGAACATCTGCAAGCAATGAGGTGTGTGGTGTCTTTGGCAGAACCAAGCTGATTGTCTTGCTTTGATTAGCTGGAGAGCTGCAGTTTAATACTTTGTATGGTGCTCAGCAGTTACTTACGCAGATGTTAAGTGCCCCAAAGATCAACACAAACTTGGTCAGAGGAACAGAAATCCTACCTGAACTGATCATCATAATAGGAAACGGGATGTGTTACACAACCAGGATCCACATTACCATTAATCAGCAGGAAGAATATGTAACGTTGCCCTATGACTACATGTTCCATGAGTCACAAGGTGAGAAGAGGCCTCGAGTCCTCCACCACTACACTGAATAGAGGAACCCTGAGCACACCAGATGGTTTTACACAGTCAGTACTGTGATTGCATAACAGACTGTCGGAGCTCCCGCCAAAGCATTATTGCACTATTGTGTCCCAAGTGAGAACTGGGGTGTGTAGATGTGTAGATAGAAAGTTGCTTACAGAGGTTTTCTCGTACTGTCTGACAGTCTCCCTAATTAGCATTCTCCTGGCATCTAATCTAACCTTACTGTGACCTTTACTGCAGTGATGCACAGCTTTTGCTTCTTTCCATGTACACCAGGGTGCAATTCTCACTGCAAACCACAAAAGTACTGTAGCAGCGTGATGATAAACTGTCAAGTGTCATTTAAAAGATGCCCTTTCTACAAGATTTGATTGCTTTGTTTTTCTAAACAGATGCTGCTGCGACAGACAGTCAGGTAATTGAGCTGTGACTCTCTTGCAAAGTTTCTCTTTTTCACTTTAGTTTTATCCAGGATGAAAACAGTCTCTAACTTGCAATAAGATTTAAATCTATTTGAACTCCATATTATTTCAGTTCCTCGTTTAAATCTTAGAGATTTCCTGCCACTAAATAAGAAGGGTGGGGCCTCTGCTTGAAAATCTGATTAGTCTAAATGGATTCCATACATTTGGGTTTAAATGAAGAGCTTATGTCCCGCAGCGGTTTAAGTGCTGTTTCCGAGGTTTTCCACTGCTAACTAGACGAATCTGCTGAATTTGTGTTTTTGGCATAGAAATTAACTGCACGTGGTCGCCCTCTCAAGTTCTGGGAAGTAACTGATAGCAAAGATGGCAGAGTTATAGTGGAAAACTTTGTGAGGCCTGATGTTTATTAGAATTAGCCACTGTTACCAATAGGTAGCAAACACTGTTCTGTGCTGTTGATTTTGGCAGTGAAGCTGCAAATGTGTAAAACATCTCCCTTCCAGTCTGATTGGATTTTAAACTGAATTTAATGTTAATATGACTCCACCTGGGAAATGAACCAACATTTTTCAGTAGCAGCAAAAACTCTCCAGTAATAGTTAAAGTAACATTTTTCTACTTTCAACATTAAACAAATCCTACTCGCACTTATTGCCTTTTTTAACTACATATACATCTGCTCTAAGAATTTGAACTTGACATTACATTATTGCCTAAAATCTACATTATTGCTGATCATATGATACTGTGCATAAATTATGACTGTGACAAAAGAAAGAAAAAAATCAGCTACTATACAGCACATCATTAACAAACACATGAAGAAAAATGTATGTATGTATGTACGTAAAAGATGTTATATGGTGAACATGGGTACCTTATTTTTTAGCACTGGGGAGTCAAACAGTCTTGAGAGATGCACTACTGTTGTTATGTTTGATCTGTTCATGAGATTTGTTAGCAGTAAAAAAAAGTACAGAAAATCACCTCCTCTGTTCATGATAGAAGGTACTGTGTTTTATGAAGCTCCATCATATAGACAGTAAATGAGTAAATATATGGATTCGATTTGAAGATAATTGCAGGCAACAGGTCAGTTTATGTCTTTGTGGGAGCAGGGCTGCTGTAAGTTTGCAAAATTAGACCCTTGAAGAATGCTGAGTGTGGGAAGGATAACAGACGTTGGGAAATGGCCAGGGATAAAACGCACAAGGCCACGAAGAAAATGCTCCACTGCTAACTATCACTCGCTGTCAGGGTAATCCCGCACAGCGGCATGTAAGAAGTCAAGTAATGAACAAACAGTCCTGAGCAGGACCAGATCTGAAAACTAACCCACATTCATGACTTGTCCTACTTTTCGGAACAACTGCTCTCTGGAGAGTGGATGACATAACATGCATTAGGAGGAAGCAATAACACATGAGTTTCACCCTGCAAGCTTTCTTCAGCTTCCTTCATCATTTTGAAGGCATGTTTTACAGGTGATGTAACAGCACAGATAGTCAGATCTTCAGTATTAAAAGCCCACAGGGAAGCCAGACCACAGGTGTGCTCCTCAACACCTGCATTGTATTAGTCTGCTTTTCAAACAAGAGCACAGATATCTATGTTTGGCCGGAGCCCATAAACACTGCGTTTTCACAGATTTCCCCTGTCAAAGGCAGTTTATATGGGCCAGAGTTGAGTGTGTACATTTGATTTACAGATCCTTAATATAAAGAACTCCCCTCGTGCCATCAACTCATTCATTCTGTGTCTGATTTATGTCTGAAAACACAGGGTAAAAAACACAATTTTAACACATATGGGACAGAGCCAGTAAACTCTAATTGATATCAGTTCCCTGTAGATTTATACACACAAACAAACACACAGTTTGGGTTTATCCGCCCAAACTGACTTTCTACCTTTCGTCCACTTTGACCAGGCATTCCCGGGGGACCCGTGACACCAAGCTCTCCCTAGAAGGACACAATAGGTCATATTCAATATACAGGCATATTTACATGGCTGTGAATGCCAGCAATTAGCTGTGTTAGCAAATAATTTAGGTTTTAAGGATAAAATGCATACTTTTTGTCCTTTTGTGGCTTGACCAAGGGACAATCCAGGATCTCCTTTTTGTCCCTAAAACATAAAAACAGACATTCTTGTCTTTTATCATACATTTAAAGACACCTCTATTCCAGTAGGCACAACATATGTCCAAGTCAGGACTAGAGTTCAGTGCATATTTTCTGCATTACTACCTTATTCCATTTTACAAAGTGTTGAAAAGCTCTAAATTTGCACTATATGTGTACTATAAAAGAATAATGAGTTTATCCTACTTAATGGTGAGTCTAGCAGTTGTATTTATACAAACATGCAGTCCATTTATGCCCTCTGGTGATTCAGTTTACACCAAGCCAACAAGGAGTGTTCGGGAGTGACTGTGCTCATTCTTCTCCTTTTTCGGGCAGTGGGAATCCTATCAGTGCATTCTGGGCTACGATTCAAAGTACAGCTGCACTTGTGAACAACCTGCCCAGTAATCTAAGCAAGTGTAGTCAATGCTTTCCATGGAAAAACGGATGATTTTCTGTGTCAGTGCTTCTCATACGGTATAAAGAAGTATACTGAGAAAATATTTGCACCTACTGTGTTGGTTGGAATGAAGTTAAATAACAGCTGTTATCAGCTACAAATCTAAAATGTACAAATGCACAAATCTGACACACTTACAAATTTAAGTTTGGAATTGGAAATAAATACTTCATCGCGACTCATTTGGGAGCTCTTTTTACCAAAACCTTTTGCAAATTGCGACATCACAGGATCAGTTCAGCAGTTCATAGGTATAAAGGCGTGCACCGCTTCAAAAAAGAACGACAAAGTGTTTTATTTGACCAGGTCTCTGCTGAAAGTAAGACACATGTTCCTGCTGGCCCATTTAAACCTGCATGTCTTAGTGGGTATTATTTCTTAAAAGAGCCAGGAGTGCTCCTCTAGCCAAGAGTAATATACATACATGAACACTGAGCCTTTTCATTTTCTAAAAGCAAGAACGTAATAAACACCTGTGACTTCCCCTCATTGTGCATATTCTATGCCTTTATCAATTTAATTTAGTGTAATGGTGAGTTCTTTACAGTGGTGGGTAATTGAACATCACTTTGTCTCAATTTATTTGCATCGCATTGAGATTAAGTGACATATTCAGCTTATGTACTGTATGTTTTTGTCCCATTTCATGGTTTCTTAAAGCTGAGAACTGTGCAAGACCAGAGAGTCTGATGTTTGAGGTTTCTGTGGAAATGAGTCAAACTGAGCAAGCTCAGGTTTGGTTTACATCCAGCTAACACACATGTCCAGAACACTGTAAGAGTTATGGATTTTCCCTGTTTAAAGCAGGCCAAAGCATGGCATCAATTATGTTTTTTTTTCAACACTCATGAGTGGAAAATGCTGAAACTAAGTACATTTGAATGGGTTATCTACAGACCTGAAATATGAGCAATTTTCCATTTTATTATAGCACAGTCTAACACGCAGACTCCTTTGTGATATCAGACTGACATATTATGAAACTAAGCCTTTCTGTTGACAATTCAAATCAGCTGAAACACAGACTGAGTGCAAATTAGTGTGTCAGAAAGACTTACAACTTCAGATCTCTCCTGAATGGAAACATGTGGCTTTTCAACAGAGTAACAGAATTGTACGTTGAAGAAAATATAATCTGACCTCAAATATGCAAAGTAAGATCACAAACAAACAAAGAAAAACTGACATGACAGCTCTCCTCATATTTAATCTGCTGTTTAAAGGCCCTTTTTGAAATAGCCAACTATTGTGCATAAAGGAGTAATCACTCTATACACTGAAAAACTCATTTATTGTTTTTATTTGCTTCTCGTGGTGATTTTGCCCGTTAACACTGTCATCTAGTCTGGCACAATAAACGGCCATGAAGAACAGAAAAATTATCTATTGAATTCCAGTCAGTGTGAGATTGTTTGTATTTGGGTTTGTTGTCATGTTGGAAAATACTTCTCATGCCAACAAAGCTTCTTGTGAACAGGGGTCATCTTTTATTTCAGGGTATACAAACACAGACACGTTTTACTTTCTATAAATGTCAACTGCTCTACATCTTTTCCACTCATGTGGAAAGTGTTGTTCAATTTGAGTGCAATCTGGAATCAAGAAGTGTTCCTTTACGTTTTTGTCTTAAAGCACATGTAGTGACATACCTTCACTCCAGGTGGTCCAGGACGACCAGGGTTTCCATGTGGGCCAGGAGGACCCTAAAAACAGGAACACACATGACTTAGGAGGACAAAGGTCACTGGGGTCATTGGTCAGGACAGATTAAATCAGCAGCAAAAAGGGGAAGTTAGTGCTACATGCAAGTTTTTCACAGATGCACACTGTTCCCATTCCACTGTTTGTCTGTGTCTGTGTGGAACAGGGTGGCAGTGCCCCGGGTTCTTTCTGTGTTTGTACATAGATGCTCTGTGAGACACAGAGCGTCCTGTCTGCCTCACTCGTCCAAATTCCTCAACCCTACACTTTTCTACTGCTTTCTTCGGTCCCACAAAGCGAAGGCCGCTGAACTACTGCATATTCCCCAATCACTTTGTAAACAAACCGTTATCTGTGATATATGATGTGCTTAGAAGAAATTTATTGAGCTATCAGTGCCAAATGTTTTATTAAAAGGGAATATCTACAGGAAATCAATCCAGGTGGTGGGACTTATGGGTGCAGAGAATAAAAAGACAAAACCTACTTTTTTGGTTGAAGGGACCATAAATTCAAGTGAGCTGCAGAGAGGAGCTGTTTGGAAAAATAAACCCACAACTTCCCGAGGCATCCAAGGGAAGAGTCTTAAGTTCAACTCCACACTTGAAATGCTGAGCATGGAAAATCTTCCCCAGAAACATACTGAGACATGTTCAGATGGCCCAAACAGGAAGCTCCTGTGTCTTTGAGCCATTCAGATTTTCCATTAGTGGTTAGGAGAAGCACCCCACCTCAACCCCACGACACACACACACATACTTGAGTTAAAGGTAAAAGTAGGGGCCAGAATTCCTGTCAGTCAGACAAAGTGGGGCCAAGATGTAAAAGTGTACAGCTGTGTGATTCAGCTGTCTGTTATTTATCCCCACTCTATTATCAGACTGTAAAAAGGAGTCACACAGCCAGGCAGCTCCCCTCGGCTCAAACTAGCCGGATCTCTTCTCTCGAAGAGAATACATGCTGGACATATGGAGACACTTAATAGAAGCTCATCGAAAGATTTCCTTCTCATTTATTCAGAGCATTCCCCATTTCACTCACTCGATATTAAAACGTATGGAAGTCATTATCCCCAGATAGAAAGCAAAGAGTGGAGGAGATGGGAGGGTCAGGACAGAATATTACAAATTACATTCTTGGAGCGAATAAGGTGAGGAGGCACGGTGCTGACGACAAGGTGGGTGGGTATTATCCCGCTGGAGACGAGAATAATGAACAGAATGAGTCATTTTGTCCATCTATCTTCACGTGGGTGAGAAGAGGAATGAAGATCCTATGTAAGTTAATAAGTAAAAAGTTAATTAGTGAAAAAGGTTTCCATTTAGAGAACACCCGCAAATAAACACCAATATTTACATGAGTGTATAGCTAAGATGTAAACGCATGATTGAACATACACAGACACACAATGCATACACAGAGGCCTGCAGATAAAATGCACCTATACTGTATGCCAGAGCTGTGTTGACCAATGACTTTTATAAGGTTTACACATCTAATTGTACTGTTACTGGATGTTACCACAAAAACAAACCATAAATCTTAAGTCAAATAGAAGAAAATTCCTAAGTGTAGGAGTTACAACCTTTTATCTGGAAGTTGATTCATGGCAACTGGACTTCTTTTGTTAGATAGAAAAGTAGCTTCATCATCCTGAAGTTATTTGGGTGAGTAGTGAAACCAGCTGCACTGAATTACACGTCCAGACACCTGGATAACTGAGCATCTTCACAGACTTTTATCTCGAGTCTGGAGCGAGGAACAATGAACAAGCTCTGATCAGAGTGATGTGGGGTTCATGTTGCTTTTTAATGGCTCCAATCATAATCACAAGAATCTTGAAATTGATTCTGAATTTGATGGGAGGTCAGAGAAATCAAATTAGTTGACACATTAGACCTTTTGGAGGACTGTGAAAAGCTTAGCAGTATTCGGCGCCACATCATTAAGGGATGCAAGTAAAAAGGGAATAATACTGAACAAAACCATTAACACATGGGTCAGGACTCAAATCCTGGTCCATTGGGATGTCTAAATAACAGTTAGAGGTACAGGAGGAAACTGAAACTACCTACAAATGTTACTGGATCTTGGGTAAATTACTTGTGTGTTCCAGTATATCAACTTTATTTTAATATGTAGGTAATACATGGGAAATTACAAAGGTTTACGCATGCATGTTCATTAGCATTGCTCAGGATCGCAATGCTGATGAACAAACAGCCCTGTCACTTAACTTGAACTCTCTAAACATGCTCCTTAATAGCTTAGATACAAGCAGTACTGGAAAACTGGTAACCAACAATGACAGAAAAACCTAATCAGGCCTCTGAGAGGCCCTTTTCATTCATGCCTTCATATGTGATTAATTTCAGAAACAACCAAAATTTTACAGCATATATAAATGTATTCAATTGTCTGCACCATTCAAGCAGTGGCAAAAAGAGATCCTTCCATTGCATGAGTCTCCACAGTTTACTTACATCACGTCATATAATATCAACAATTCTTTTACCAATTATGCAAATGTTTTCAATTTCACAGAAACCAAGCATCACGTAGTGACTGCACACTGGCAGGTCAGTTTCTCTGCACAAAGCCCTCTTTGATCCACTCTCAAGCCTTCCCTTCAAGGCTGGGTGAACTCTGGCTTATGGCTGTGTCAAAGAACGTGGAAGTTGACTCAGTGTTAGCAGTGGTGAGACTGTCTGCTCAGTCAGACATGGCACCTCGATGTTAGAAAGGTAAAACCCTAATGGCACCGTGTCATTCCAGCTGCTGTCAAGATTTAGAAATGAGTTAGAATACCTACACCTGCTCCAGACAGGGTGCGTTCTTCACTCATGTTCTCTGGTAGCAGCCTTTCAAAGATTATAGACACTCACACAAAAGGCATTTTGTGTGTGAAACTGTATCAAAACAAATATTTGGGAAAACAAAAAATACAGTTTGACTGCTTCAGCAGCACAAAGAGTAACTGTTCATGTACCTACAGGGAAGTAGTTTAATAAAGATCCTTTTCTATACTGCATATTGCTTTAATTCCAAATGTTTGTAGCGGATTTGCCCGGAACAGAGTCCACCTGCTTTCTGTAGATCATGGGTGTTGCTGTGAGGTATTTCTTTCTAATCACATGAGCTACCCAGGAAAAGTCTGAGGGTTCAACAAAACAATCAGCAAAAGCCTGAACTGCACCCTCTGTTGTTCTTTTTTTTCCCTGTGAGACAGCAAGGCCTGCTGTTGAGTCTCAAGAGCTTGAAGATGAATGAACTCTTTAGAGGTTGGTGTACTACTGGATAGAGCTACAGAGCTCAAGACAGGGTCTTAAATGCCTTTAATAAGATGGGGACAAAGCAGTCTTTCTTTCTTGTTTAGAAAGATTGGGTTCCCACAACCCACCCCCTCTGAGGCCCGACCATAGGGCGCAGTCTCACGGCTGCAGCAGGTAGCTTAAACACACACACACGCACACACACACTTCTTGATAGTGCAAGTGCCCTGCAGGAGCACTTCAGCTGGATTTCTGCAAAGGAGCAACCAAAACTGGTATTGTTATTCACTGCCTTAAAGTCAAACGTATTTAATCTGGCTAATTCTGTCTCTGTGATGCCAAGTTAAACCTGGGCCTCATTAATTTTAAAAAATGAGGAGGTGATGAGACAGCTATAGAGGTAGCTTTTACAAACACAAGCATCAGTAGATTGTTCAAATTACATCAAAATAACAAACCAGCACTTGGGCCATCTGTCAGTCATCTTTCAGTGTTTTCTTCCTTAAATTTCAAATCAGTATTCACTGCATGAGGTTCCATGAGCTCACGGCTGTACACAGAGCCCAGAATGACATACATGGCACCAAAGAACTGAGTCCAACCTACATTTACTGATATTAATATAGAACCTGATCTACCTGATCTACCATGGTATTTATGTAAGGGATATCCTGTGTAAGTATATTCATTCGCTTGCAGAAGTAACCAAATTTTTTCATTAAACCTACTGTATGTTTTCAATTAATTTTATATTGGCATCCTTCAGAATTGTAGCTTATGGTTGTTTGCACTCCAGCTTTACAAATGGACCTTGGCAGCAGTCAAGCGCAAAACCCAGAGCCAAAGCAAACTAACGTCTGGCTGAATAATGCTCTGTAATCCAAAGATGTCACTGGGTGCTTGATCAAGCTGCTCAAAGGTCTTTCATATCAGTTCACTGCTAATGGTGTTAGCTGACTATAATACAGATCAGGCATGACTAAGGCATCATTAAGACGGAGCGCAACAACTATGGAAGATATTCAAGGTATTAAAATTGAACAGTGACAATGGAAAAAAGGAACTGTAGGAAGGTAAACGGAAAACTTTTCACTTGTTTGGAGGTACTCACACGTGGGCCCCTCTTCCCTGGTTTTCCTGGCAACCCTGGAAGCCCTTGAAGACCCTAACGGAAAGAGATAAAATCAGTAACAGAACCGTCTATGAATACAAAGGGTGAATGATGTTTCTGGAGCATTTTTCCACTTATTATACATTAAGCAATGTTAGCTGAAACTTGCAATGGTACTAAGCCACTGAGATGCTGGCAGGCATGCCCTCTGCTTCTGCAGCCAGTATTTTTTCAGCCCAAACCCACTACAGTGCACAGACTATTAGTCTGACTCATTGTACTGGCAGGGAGGTCGGCACTGGTTCCAGCCACAGCCAATCACATTCATTAGTGGCATCAGCTCACTTTGAAACAATTTCATACATGGATTAGCAAAGCTTTGAAAGGTCACATCAAATGAGAGGTCAATCTGAGAAACCTGAGTTTGCTTAAGATGCTGAGACTTTTACTTATTTTACCATGACTCTAGAAAATTAAAGAAAAGAGGAAAAGCAAATTGAGCAAAAAAAAAAAAAAAAAACAACTCAGTGCAGTACAGAAGAATTTGGGATACCGTAATAATGTAAGATGCATATAACATTTTTGTGCGATTCAGGCAGAAGTGATAGCTCTAATTATATTCATTCAGCCATCATGTGTAATAAAAAGCCAAAGGGCTTTCAGCAGCCTTTACATTATTTCGACAGCTACCATCAGGCTGTCCACACATGATAAGCACTCTGAGCTGTAGTCACTGCCGGGGTGGGTCCCAAGGCAAAGCACTGATATAGTTTATGAACACTAACTATTCATGACTTAGAGTTCTAATTCATAATGTGAGTTGTCATTATGCAAAGCTGTTGTTTCCCCTCACTGACAAAGCTTCACTTAAACACTTCTTTTTGTTAAAGAGAACCTTATACAACAAATACATCATATTCACAATATAGAAAACAATACACCTGAGTATCACAACATTGTGTTGTGTGATACTTTATCGATTCTCAAAAACACTAAATCAATTAGTAATGAATCATTTCAACACATGGATTTGGGTCAGACTGTGGCTCATTTTGTGTTGTGTTTAAACTTCAGGATGCTAGAAGGCCGTGTTGTGCACATTGTTTTGTGTGGGGAAATAGAAGGTTTATGCATATCATGGTGAGTTCTTTTACCATGACAGCTTTCCTAAAATTAAAAAAATATATATTAATATATTACATGGTACACAGCATAGAAATATATATCTAAATAGATTTAATTGTAACTCCTGTATCATGATATGTATCATATCGTACATACCAACCAATACACAGCCTCAAGTCACAATGGAAAATGCATATCACCATGTTGTGTTCAACACAGAAACGTTGCACAAGGACCACAGGGCCCGTATGAATGCATACAGTCTGTACAATTAAGTACATTCATTTCTACAGTTGTTTTATTCTATAAAGTATTATGGTCTAATTATTCAAAACATATTGTTTAGATGTCCCTTCGTTCATGTGATGAAATGAATATCGTATTTTTAATTCTGAATATAGTTTCACGCTGATGCCATATTTTGGTTTGTTTTTACCTTTGAGGTTGCTTTGTAAGTATCCACTCTGAACACTCACACTCCCTCTCAGAGGAATCAAACACTTTGCCACCAGCCGTCAACTCAAATACTAACTAACATCAAGACCATCTATGAACCTGGACCGTTTCTACTACTGCTGCTATACACATTAGCAACCACCATCTAGATATGAGTAAAACACCTACGACACCACATGCAATCAGAAAAACTGAGGATAGGCAATGAACAATCAAAAACTCTAACAAAAGCAACACTTCTATTGTCAAATAAGCATACATTCTGGATATGTAAAGCTTTGTGACTGCCAGATTTTTTTAAAAATGTTTAAACCCACATAAACAAGAGGCGAGTCAGCATCCATGGCAGCAGCTTTCCTGGACATCAAAGAAAGGCAAACCAATGCATAAACAGCAAGCAATAAAACTGTAAATTGCTGTGATCGAAACATAATTTAGGAAATTGGCCTAAAGCATTGAAAACTGCTGCCAAGAAATAAAATCTGCATCTGTTCGAATTCAATTGACCGAATTCCTGTGACATTCATTCATAAAATAAGCACTAAAACACTGTTCTGCAAAGAAATCATATGATAAACACTTCCTGCACTACATGCACAAAAATGGTCAAATGTGCATATGATAAATGTGCATGTGGTCAAAGTACAGGTTTGTATTTTGTTTGTTTAGAGCTCACACACTCACCGGAGGTCCTGGTTCTCCCTTTGGTCCAGGTGACCCAGTCAACAGTGAGAACTGGGTCGGTTCCAGGTCGAACGTTTGGAAGCCATCTGTTGCAGCTGGAGTAACTGGAAGAAGCGAGGTGGGTTTGACATCCTGTACACTGGTCACTTTTGGCTCAGGTTTCTTCGGAGCTACTGTACTAGACTGCTTTTCGTTAAAAGAGGTGTTGGAAGAAGACCCCTGTGTGGAAGCAGCTGTGGTCTGGGCATTTGACTTCATCTCAAATGGTCTGGTGGAAGCAGGTAAATCCATAAAATTCCCTGAAGGTTTCTCGGAGTCAGTATCTTTTTGTTTTGCGTTCTTTCTGGCAACTGAAGCTGGGTTTGGTTTTGCTGGTGTCGTGCTTATCCAAAAAGACGTGGCAACTGTTTGAGTCGGAAATTCTAATGGGCTGTCAAACCCAGAACGAACTGGTGGAGAAACAGACATGGGGGAAGGTTTTGGAGTGTTTACAATCTGATATACAGATGGTTTGTTCTTTATCAGCGAGCGTTCAGTTGGAACAAGAAATGTAGTCCTGCTCTTTTCCTCAATCAAGGCCAGAGTAGGTGTCTGGCCCTTTTTGGAAAGTTCTGTCAATGCCAGTGGAGTTATATGAGTGACAGTAATATTTGGGTCTGTGGAAAACAGAGGTAGAAGGGGTGGAAGCACGGGCCGGTAAGTGTCTGCTTCTCTGCAGTGTCTCTTAATGTAATCACAATAATTATGAGCTGCCTTAGCAGAGGGATAAATGTCAAACTGACAGAGAGCACCTTCAAACGCCACCGAGTGATGGTTCATTTTGCCCAGGAGGAAAGAGCCCTGTGGATCGAGGGCCTCCTCTTTTCTAGTATGCAATTCAGCATGTAGGCTTTTCTTTCCACAAGAAGTGTGAAAGAGCACCTGATGGCCTTGAATATCCAAAGCCAAATTATGCCACTTCCCATCATGCACATCATAGTCAAAACTCACAGAGCTCCTGTGTCCCACGTGTACCAGGACTTTCCCAGGTGAGAACTGCACTCCGAGCTGCACTTTCCTTTTCTTAGACAGAATTGAGAAAAGAAAAGCGCTGTTGATGCGATGAACAGACAAGCTGAGGAGCAAGGACAGGTTGGTGGAGCTGTAGGTAGCAGGAATAACGGTGTGCAGAGGCACCTGGATGCGTGCCCTCGGGGTTAGGATAACTCCAGACCTGAAGGGGATGATGCCATTTGGTATGGAACGTGTACCTGCAGATGGCAACGCACCTGCCCTGCGCTCCGAAAGTCCAAGCTGCTGCAGAACATCCACATCTGCAAAGAAACAAAACAGAAAAGTCAATAAGTCTCAGTTCTGTTAAGCATAAGCATCTAGAGATGGAGAAAGGTAAATTGTTTTTACGATACCATTGTTTCAAGGCCATATAACAGAACTTGTAATTCTCTTTTGTATTCACCATTTTAGCCACTCCTTACAAATTCTCTAAAACTATTAACTTTAGTTATAGGCACTTTGGCTTTAACATTTTGGCAAAGACACAGAGTACAAAAGGCTTTGAAGACGAAGCATAAAATTAAAAAGGAAAATAAGTTAATTTCATTACACATTTCATTTTATATGTGCACTTAATAAGCTATTTAAAAGAAGGTGCCATTTTAATTTGTGTAAGACACCATTTAACAGCCTCCCACTCTAGAGCAATCATATGCCTAAACTGAAAAAAGTGCAGTAAGTTATAACTTAATATGTTGTGATACCAAGCTGGGAGATCACAACTCTAAAGTTACACTAATGGAAGTCCTGCGGCAAGAGCTACTTAAAAAGGCTGCATAAAATTTCTAATAAGGCCACACATCAACATCCACTGCCACAAGTGGTGTAATCGTTACATCAGTCTTAATTAGAACAATCTCAGGAAATGCTGCATGGGTCCCAGGAGAGGGCACTGGTGGGGTTTTAAGAGGTGCATTAGTGCAGAGAAAATCACCTCACTTTATCTTATCATGTCTGGTGCTTAAAGATGATCGCTCTGACAGGAGCCCAAGCTCATGAAAACATATTGCAGTGTTTTTTGCAGGTTTTAATTGCTACTTACCTTTCATGGAAAGAAAATGTGGGTGATTTTTATACATTATGGTGTTCCGTGAGTTTAATTAAATCTACATCTCTACATTTCTATACATTACAATAAAAGCATATTTCTTAGCAAGGCTAGTTCTCAGCCTTTCCTTTTTAAAACATTAACGTCATTAACATTAAATTATACCTACTGTTGACCAACCAAAAAATGATAACATAGAAAGTAATTACGTTCTAGATAGCGATAGACATTTCAGTCAAGGCCAAAACATCAGTTTCATTGGCTCTTAACCTGACCTGGTGGTCCCAGCCTCCAAGCAGAGAACCACAGAACCAAGGTTACTGAAACATAAATATCACTTTCACAAGCATAACACGTAGTGATCTTAGAAAGTCAAATCTGTTTTTGCTTCCAACATCAAAACAGAAATTGTTGCCATTATCGTACTTCAAACGCCAGAGAGTGCTGGTTCTATTGTCTATTGTTAGGCTCTGCTGCAAGTCATCAGTAGTGTCTAACAAAGGATTTTTGTTTACTTTAGCAACGTTGGAAAATAGAAGAATTGATCATTCTCAACCAATCAGCATATCATGAATACAGTACAGTACGCTAATGCAGTACCTGCAATGTACCAACCAAGCTTACTGTACATACAGATCTCATATACCCTCTTTTTCTGGTCTACAAACAAAAATGTATTGGCAAGACTGAAACTGTTAAAAAATGTTAAATGGTGAATTACAGCTGAGGAGACCAACAACTATAGACACTACTTATTAGTTCCCACTTAAGAGGGAAACACAAGCAGGCAGGCAGTGGGAGGTCAGCTCATTTGAAATTGTATAAATGCTTTCTTCTGTTGAATTTTATGGTGCTGTTTTGCATTGTTAATATGATAAATGTAGAGCTGTTATTTCATTTTGAGATTTGTGATCTATTTTAAAGGCTTTCTCTTCCCTTTCCACTTTCTAAATCTATGCAGGCAGGCAAGCAGGCCGCCTGTGGCTTTTTGTGACCTCCTGATGAGCTGGTAAAAAACATCCTCAGGACAAAGCACTACTAAAGAATAAATACAGCACACAACAGCTTTCTCAGACAGCTGGCACGTGCACAGATTAATGCATTTCCACTATTAGTATGCTGCCAATGCAGACCCAAGAACTGATGCAGATGCTTTAGGGTAAACACCTTCAAGCCGCACAAATAATAGGAATACTGGCAGAGTTTAATAATTAATATGTTGATTAAGGTAAATCACTAACATTAAGAAACACAACTGGTTTTTAACATTCAACACAACCTGCTTTTATAAGAACAATTACACAATTTCTCTAGAAACAGGGAGTGAAATGTTGGCTTTGCCTTGACCTAAATGCATTTACAAGTCTAGTGTGCCATATGTCTGAATTATTAACTATGACCATTACTATTCATATAGTTTTCTGTCTGCCTAGATGGCTTGAAGGTACTGTACAGATGGACCCCATGTTTGCTGGTTTAATTCCTGGCATGTTTGTTGAGACATCATCTGGAAGACACACAGTATTACAGTAATTGCACAGGTGTTCATCCCCTTTAAAGTAACTGATCTGAACCATCACTGGTGCAGTCAATTGTTTATGAAGTCACCCAGTTAGTTAGGAGGACATTTTATAGGCCTTGCATGTATAGCCATAGTAAGACTGCATCAAAGGTGTTGCGGTCTGATATCAAAGTATCAGCACACATAACAAAACTCTGATGATGATGGAGGAAAGGCTGCTGTACACCAGTCTTTTAATGCAGTATTAGCCAGCACAGTTTAAATACTTTCTGTATGAAAGTCTTACTTTTATGAAATGATTAAACAACAAAGTACAATATATCAAATTATCAGATCACAGATTTTTAATGAGCTTTGGCCCAGAGAAGATTGTGGCGTTTCTGGGTCATATACAGCTTCTTTGCATGGTAGAACCTTAAACTTGCATCTTTGGATGGCACAGCGAATGGGATGGGAAGAAATGATCAACTGATGAAAGGCAGAATTACTATACAGAGAACCTGCAGTTATGCTTGATTGCACTGGCTTTCCTTATGTGGCATCTAGAAAGTGAAGACCTCTGACTCATTAAGTTCTGGCAGGTTTTGAGTGACACAAAAATCAGATAACATGCACATAAAGTACTTTGAGTTGTGTGAGAGGAAGCTGTTGGCAATAGACATCAAGGCAGAGCTGAGTGAACAAGTGCACTTCAAGTGAGCAGGGAAGTAATATGATGGATTGTGTAACACTTTGAAACCTTTAAGTTCTTAGGCTTACAGACATAATAACTGAATTGCTGCAGAAAAGGTTGTGAGTTCCTCAGACTATTTAAATTACGATAGATTAAGATAAAATGAACTATAAAATAAATGTCTGAATATGTCAAGTAAAACAGACCTTTTTCCACACATAGCTGTGTAAAAATTGAGTACAGTGCTTAGATACAGTGTTTTTTTTATGTAAAATTTAAAAAAGCATAAAATTTATAAATGTTATACTCTTTAACAATATCCCCAAGCCATGTTATGAAGGACATATCCAGGTTCCTCATAATCCAGATGAAGTGTTCAACAAACCACCACTTTCATAGACAAAGGCTGGAAAGTATGGCCCAAATCCAATAATATACTTTCTAGGGACAAGAATGCTTTGAGTTTTTGGCCTTGATAAAGCAAACAGCACCATTGACAGAGGTACAACTGACCAAGCTGGGAGAAATCTACATACCAAACATCTCTGGTCATAGATAATCTCTAGATAACATGGGGCCCGTGTTAAGGTGGAGTATTTAGACTTTCTTCACCCATTTTGCGATTCCTCTGGTATTCAGCTACATATAATCTAAAATATAATCTACTAGTAATACTTCTGGTCTCATTGGCTTGATCATTGACTAACCCTCTAAGCCTAATGACTCGACCCTGTCCACCCATCTTTGTCTCTAACCAGGTTCTCAACAGGAGCTTAGCAAAGTGGATCAGTTTCAAGAAACAACAACATGCAACAATACCCACTGTAAACTTACTTACCTTGTGCTTGAGTGAGCCTGAGAGAGCAGGTACAACAAAGTATAGTCCAAAGAATCAGAACTCTCCTAGACAAAAAAAAAAAAAAATTAATCAATGTTGTGATGAAAGGTCAGAAGTTACAGAACACAGTACAACTTAAGTTGTAACGCGTAAGGCTGACCCCGACACGGTTTAACACAAACTCTGAACTTCCACCAGCCACACAATGAATGACAGCAGCAGCGGCAGCTCTGCTTTGTTCAACGAGTCCAACATCTGTTTCTAAACAACAAGCTTTGTCTTATCTTGCTGCCTGACCAGATAAGCTACTGCTCAGCAGAGTAAGAGCAGGTGAGTGCTCCCACTGGACCACCTCTGACGAACCTGCGCCACATTTCATCACTTTACAGGCTTCAGCTGCAAGTGAAAGATTTAGATTAATGTAAAACAGTCCATATATTCCTGCAACATATTATAACTAACATCTGAACTTTTCACTAACTGAGACAAACTGCACTGACTCAGTCTTTCAAAGGTTTTATGTGGATGTTAGGTGGCGAGTTGTCTCAACCCATAAAGGACAATGTAATTCTTCAACTGGAAATTGATCAGCTCAATTTCCACATGACAAGAATGCCATTTGTCAGTAAACTTTCCACCATTGGCTTTTCCGTGACATTTATATCTCAAGATATAACAGCAATGTTGACATGTAGAGCCGATTTGGCTCTAAAGCTGTTAAATTATCTCCTACGGGTGTGAACACACATTATCACCAAGATAATGTTTACACTGTTGGAGCTAATGATCTGGTATTATGCAGTGGACGCCTGTTGAGCAACTGATGTTTAAAGTGGCACAGGCTCAGTGGCCAGTGCCATAATGAAGCAGTAACAGGAAATCTTTAACATTTGTGGTTTTCCAGAGAGCTGGTAAAAAACCACCGGTCAACCACTGATGGAGTGGCTGCTGGTGGAAGCTTTCCTTCCTCTATAAATCCCATTCACTGCTCTCACATTAAAGCAGTATTTGCAGCAGACTCTCATGCATCCAGCAGTGTAACATGATGCAACATTTTGACTTTTATTTCCCCTCCCTTTGGGACGGCCAGCCAACCAGCTGAGTGTGATGCACAGCGGGGAGGAGAGAGAAAAGCAGGAGGAGGAGAAGACAGGGTGTCCTCCTCTCATACATCTCCCTCAAATCAGTCCCAGATCGTCTGGCACCTCATTCTGACACAAGCTACAAAGACATTATCAAGAACAGTACAGCAGACCACAGTGGTTTCCACTGAGCTGCGTGTAGAGAAGAGAAAGAAAGTTCCATAAGTTACACTGCAACTTATTAAAATATACCATCTGTAATATGTATACCTGCAATATATAACTGCCTGATATCAATGTTTACATTTTGTGCAATTAATAAGAATAAACACCAAACCTCTTCTGCAACAAGCAAGACTATCAGTGGCAATCGTCTCTACTAGCAGCTAAACACACATCACTGTCAAATGGACAAGGAATTTCATGAGAAGCAGGTGATGTTCACGACCACATGGTCAACTCTCCGTTTAACCTGCGAAAACAGAGAAAACGCACTTTAATATGTAGGTTATTCACTCACCCCCCGACTCCAGTGGCTTTGAGTTTGGAGTACGGGGCATTGTCCGGCTCCATAGCGGTTACTTCATTCTTTCCTGGGAGTTTTTACTACGGTCCAGACGAGAGAGACAAACTTTTTCCATCCCACGTTTTCCTTGAGAGTCGTGCGTGGAGTGAACGAGCCGCAGAGCAGAAACTAAACACACCAAACAGCGTTGGTTCAACCAGATGTGAAAATGCTGCTTTCTGTCATTGTGTTGTATCTTCCTCTGCCTCTACTCTTCCTCCAGAAGATGACTCCAAATTAAAACAGACGTCTCATAGAGCTCCACCTGTGCGCGTCTTCCTCTTTCGTTTTGCGCGTTTTGCAAAAGAACAATGAACACCAACACCAGATGATAACGACTGCCCATGTATGAATAGACTTCCCAAAATGAAAGTTTATTGAGGACGGAGGGAAATCTTGAGAAGGGGTAACACCTCTCTCTGTCGCCCTCAGCTGACATCAAGGGAAACTAATCTTGAAACTACGACCGTGCAGTGCTCCTTCTGCTGAAGGTGTGTCTTGTTGCAAAGCAGGACCCTGTCAGACTGAATATTTATGAAAGGATGAAGCTCAGACACCTGAAGAAATGAAGTATTATATGTTAATATATGGTGATACGAAATGAATGCATTAAAGAATGAGCTGTGCATTTACCAGACACAACCAGCGAGGTGTAAGTGGAGCGTTTTCAGGGCCACAGCAAGAATTCATACAGTAATACAGGTCCAGGCCCCCTCAGTTCCCCCAGTGAGGGGTTTAGCTTCTGTTAAATTATCATTTAAAACTAATTTTCATTTCTTTTTCCAAATATATGTTCATTTATTTACGCCTAAAAAAGTCCTCATAAAAAAATGCTTCATCGTGGTAGAACTGGGGAATTCTGGGGAATGTGGTCAGTAATTTTAATAAACTAGTGATGTGAATTTGCATGATCTAATTATTTTGGAGCAGTTCTGTCTCCTTGCGCACAGCTACTTATGTCATGGAACAACAGGTGACATCTGTTTCACAAGCAGCAGCACTAGCAGACGAGTATGTGCTCACACACCACGGAGAGCGTGGACAAGTTTCCTCAGATATTTCCTTTGGGGTGCACAGTTCTGTGTCTGGAAGTCTGGAAAGGAAGTTAAACGTAACTTTTGTCATAAATGGGACAGTGGAGTTCCCTACATTTCTAAAGTCTTAAGATTCATGTGAAACCTGTCATTGCAGCAGCTCCAGTTCATCCATCCATCATCCAGATGGATCCTCTCAAGGGTTGCGGGAGTGCTGGAGCCTATCCCAGCTGTCGTTGGGTGAGAAGTAGGGTACACCCTAGGGTTGTCTCTCTTTATATGTCAGCCTCATGCTTGTTTGTGTCTATGTCAGCCCTGTGATAGACTGGCGACCTGTCCGGGATGTACCCTGCCTCTCGCCCATTGACAGCTGGGATAGGCTCCAGCACTCCTAAGACCCTTGAGAGGTTAAGAGGTTGGGATAATGGATGGATGGTTGGATATTTATGTATTTGGTCACAAGTTTGTGAAGCATTTGTCCAGATTGATTGATTTTAAAATAGCAGTTTGACTTACAGCAACACTTGTCAATGTCCAATGTCTTTAAATGAACCAGTGACTAAATGTATACACTTAGTTGAACCTTGGAAACATTTACACAAATGTAAAGACAACATGCAAAATCCAAGCATTGTTCAAAATCACACGATAGCTGAGCGAAATCTACATGCAGATGAAGACCATATAATATGGTCTAAAGATCCACACCAATTATGTTGATACTGACTAAGATTACTCTGCCAGATTAGTTAGTGCTCCCATGTGGACAGATTATGCAATGACAGCACAGTTTCTAAATTTACTTATACCACTGTCTCCAACTAAAAGTCCAGGAGGACCAGTCACATGTCACAAGTTCCCCCTAGTCAAGGTCCAGACCGGTTTTTAAAAAAGTATTACATTTAGATATTATATATTTTAAAGTCATAAATGAGACATCTTGATGAAAAACATCCATCTGTCCACTACAAGACAGATTCTTAAGAATAACTTAATTCTCAGTAATGTATACATATTCTCGAAAAGGTTTACAAGTCCAGTTCTTTTCTCTATGGTGTTGATGTTGGTCGTGACTGTTTAAAGTTACTAAACAACAATATAATTGTGTATATATTTCCTGTTTTCTTCACACTGGGTGTTTTATTTGTAATGACATTTAACTTAAAATTTGTACACTGTGCGACTTAGGCTGTAACATTTCATTGTTTCAAATAATTTAATAGCCTAACTAACAAAGGAAGGCTGAACAAACCAAAACATAATTAAACTAATAAATATTTTTATGTTTGTGGGCATCTTTTATAGCATTGCTGCACTTGTTGTAGAGTGAATAAACTTATGACTTTGTGCCTACTCATCTCAGATCACTTCACTAAAATACAGAATTTTGAACAAGCAGTCTGTTTCACTTGCTGCTTGGCCATTTGTGTTTAATGTTCACAGGCAGCAGAAGCTGCTACTGTTGCTCTGCTAACAGCTGCTAACGTTACTGCTACACTGTGTAGATAAGGCATTAGATACAGAGGCTTAACAATTGACTCTGATGTGAGGTCTGATTTTAACAAGTTACATCTGCCCACCGTCAAAACTCATAATATAACATTAGCCCTACCTTATCAGCTGTGCCTGTTAAAAAATCTCATAAAAATAATGTTTGTTAATAGCATTTACTATTTGAATTCACATGAGTTAAGTACTCTGCTAGAGACCACAAATCTGTACAGTATATACAGTACATATCTGCCAGTGTGTGTGCCAGTACTGTATCTGTAATAAACTATTATCATCTGCTCAATTGGTCGGGATCAAATACAAACTTAATTTGACATCACAAATACACAACCTTTAATTTGGAGGAAAAATGCAGAACATTAACTTGGTATGCAGTTTTATTTTCACAATGAAAAACCTTTATGTGATCACCTTACCAATAAAACTTTCTGATTATATCTTATTACTAGTGAGGTTTGGTGTACAGTAAGTCCTACAATATAATCTGTTTGACAGATAAAAAAAAACACCCCTGGTGATTGTACTTTATGATTGCACCATCTGCAAGTTCCATCAAAGTACAGCATAATATGATGGACATATTTTGGCCAAAACAAATAACTAATTAATTTCATTCAGTTAAATTTAAGTCGACAAGCTTTTTGTGACAGCTTTCCTTCACCTCCTGTTTCACCGGCACCCACTTCCGATCTCTCCAGAATACTAGGGCTGCACTTGTCCCAGTGTGTGTGTGTGTGTGTGTTTGTGTGTGTTTTCTGTCGTGCGCTGTGAAATTCCTCTGCCAAAGAAAGTCCTCATTGACCCGCCTTCAGCAAACACGCTATGACAGTGTCCAGGGGAGACCCAACAGAGCACCAATTCAGCTGCCTGCAACTGGATCCCCGCTCCTCACACAGAGCCCCCTCACAGTTCATCCTCTCAAGGCCAGGAAGGAAGGGAGCTCACCACCTTGAAAGAGCACTTCCCATATACCTGTCTGAGCAATGTCAGATGTGAGGTTTCGTTACCATGAGCTTTGGTTCCCAGACAAGAAGGGCAATGTATTTGTGGCCTGTGGAAGAGCACAGAGGAGATCTCAGACCTCCAATCTGTGGTGTAAAGTTTCATGGGGTTTGTAATGATTATTGTGGAAGCCCGTGGGAGCAGTTCTCAAACTGTGGTTCAGGGACTGCCAAGCATGAAGTAAGATGAGGAATAATTTAAATATTATGGAATTGTTTGACATTTTGAGAAACAATAGTTAGTGTTAATCAAGGCCCATATTTGTATACATTTAATGTGGTTGTTTCACATTGCAATTTTGGGATTTCACTAAAGGACGTCAGATGGCATACCTACATTTAAAGATGCTGCTAGGTGGATTTTCTTATCTTTGGACATTGCTGTCACTGTAGGTTCGGGTCCCTACCGACAATAAGAAAAATATAGAATATCATTAGACTTACATTACTGTACATATACAATGATAGAAAGGGTTGAAATCGGTGTCAGTTCCTTTTCCATTTAATGTAGAAAGTTATATAATCGTTATGTAATGTCTGTGATCTGATACTTATGCTGGTGGTCCTTGACATGTAAAAGTACTGGAACACAGCCCCTGAACACAAGAGAGTCACAGTTTTATCTCCAATTTCCTACCTGACAGCAGTTCAGAAAGCATGTCCTTCCAACCTAAGCAGACTTCTTCCGTTCTCTACTTAGGCCAAGAGTCTGTCTCATGGAAACCATGAATGAATTCTGGTGGACAGAAAAAATAAGCAGAGCAGATTTTTAAAGAGACACAGAAGTAAGTTTTTCTATTAGTAATTTATGAGTTGATTTTCTCCACTCATCACTGACATCCTGGACCTCATCTATAACTACTGACAGGTGTGAATACACACTGTGACTGTTTTTACTCCAGACCAGTGGTGGGTAATAGAAGTCAGCTGGCCTCTATACTGCGACATTACAATGGATATTACAAGTTCAGTGTCTCCAGGAAATTGGAGGATTTTCCTGTGCACCGACAGTGTCAACAACCAGCGTTTCAATACTGTGTCCATATGAATCATATTTATTTAACAGAGCAGTCACATCATTTAGTGGTATCATTTAGTTGTGCACAGTTTGAGAATTATGGTGTGTCAGTAAAAGCATCAGAAGTTATGAAGGGGTCATCTTAGGTAATCTCTCTCTCATTTCTGCTTTTTAAAACAGGCCTCATCTGAACTTCATAGTCTGATGATAGAAACTCTTGTCCGATAAGCACAGAGTCTTTTGTTTTACTCCCATGTCTTGGGGAATTGGGGCCAGCTGAATGCAGCAACCTCTGACTAGGCACAGCTGGATCCAATAAATGCATGCCCCGGTGCTCTGTTTATCCAATCCATATATTACAACAGGAAATTTAGAGGAAGGTTCTATTCTTTCTTGTTTACTAAGTCCACATTTAGAGTAATATAATATTGTCTCCCTTTTACTAAAAAAACAATTAATTGTCAAATTGAAATATATTTTTCTATCCATTCTTAATATATATCAGCTCTAATTTATTTGTTTGTTACGTAAATAATAAAACATTTCAAAACATCATTCTGCCACACTTCTGATTTGAGGCTTGAAAAGACATTATAAGTAAGGAAAAGGTTGTTGCTTTATCATACCATTTAATGACAAATATAACAAATGTTAGCTAGAGCATAGATGTGGGTTAGTAGAGCTCTGTGCCATCTTCTGTGGAGCCAAGTAGGTCTATGTTTTCATAGTTACAATAATAATTGCAAAGCACACCAGCATTAGGGACAAAAACAACTCGGTTAAACCAATTTATGTGGTGAGAACAAGGTTTATTGAAATCATGTGCATGCAAGTAATGAGTAACGAAATATCAGCGGCTTTTAGATATTTATGAATTGCAGGTTTAAGGACTAGTTGACCAGCAGGTTTTGCAGTCAAACTGCATATTAGGTTAAAACATTTGAAATGCATCTGTTAAATTCATCAGACATCTAAGCCACCATGTTATGCCACAGCAGTTCCTCATAAGTCAGAAGCACAGACTTTTGCGTTTGCAGCACAGTTGCAGTGTTGCAAATCAAGATTAGCATTTCTTTGCTTACTTATCAATAAAACTGTAAGAATAACAGTGATTTGAAAAGCAAAAACTTGAAGTCTCAATCTTTCTGAAGGCCACATTAGATGTGGTAATTATTGGCAATTCCTTACCCCGCAGAGCTGCAGAAAGACAGACACTGCTGCCAAGTCAGAGGCATTGTTGTGGTGACATTTGAGTGGAGGATCAAACCGCTGATGAATAATCCATATTGAAAAGCTGCTCTCTCTGCCAAATGTCAAACAGCAGCAGGAGCCATTGTTCAAGGAGCAGACTCTAAAACTTTTCATTCACCATTATCACAATGCCGTGTCACACAGTGTTTGATCGAGGCCACAGAGACTGCATTGAACATTAAGTGGTTTTATAATGTGAAGACTTTAAGGACAGTAGCATGTAACCCAATATGCCCTTTACTCATTTTGTTATCTAATAATAATTCAGTATTAATATTTATCTCTTCATTTTCACTGCTACTTTATTTATGTGGATCATTTCTTCACTTTGATGCACTACATTAATTCCAAACCTTTTGAAATTGTACTCTCTATGCCTAAAATGACATAATATCATAAAAAGTATCACCGCTTGTTATATTTTTTATAAACCTACGAGTAATTGTCTCTTCCCAGATTCTATAATTTGAATGATTTCTAAATCCTAAATTGATAAAACATATGGAAGAAGGATTTAAAAGTGCCCCTTGGATGTATCTTTTCACAAGGTGACTCAAAATGCTGAATATTTTAACTTTTGGTACTTTTGGTAGAGGTAAAAAGTGAAGGAATCAATCGAGAAATAGAAGTGATGTCACTTTTCAGCATCCAAACCACTTGGGACACATTTGTTTAGTCTGCAAGATCCAATGGAACTCTAAATGTGGCAATGAATTTTGAATATGGCAACATTGCGTCTATAAATTGCTCTCCTATTCTGGGTGATAAATGTTATCTATTATGGAGAGCCTTATGAAAGATATCTCACTGCAGTGCTACATCTCACAAACCTAGAATCCTTCATTCTCATCCTCAGCCCAGCCTTTCTACATTCAATTTCTGCTACACTGTGTGCTACAACTATGAGCCAACGTCAACTTCCTGCTCCATTCTCACTGTTTGGTGCAGCAGCAGAGAAGATAAAGACAAAAATCTTGATGTTGCCATTGATCAAGAACACTCCTGATTATCTTTCCATTATCAGAAACTGGCAAACAGAGTAATTTTAAATTTGGAAGTCATAAACTCAGGCAATGTCAAAATCCCAGCTCATGCACAAATATAGTCAATCCAGCTGGTCATGCTACATAAATAAAACCAAAGCTGTGTAATACAGAGTGGACTTAAATGGACACAGCAGATGGTTTGCTGTTCTGACAAGTTTCCATAAACAAACACACCACCTGCATTTCCAAATGTAGGCGAAAAAAAGGTCCATTATACACAAACATACGCTCACGTCCTTCCATTCCCTCATGATCTACACCTACTGTACAGTCCTGCAACACATTCTGGTATTCATTTTGGTGGTGGTGGAACTGATGCAGTGTGGAAACATCAATGTCCAGCTGTATGGAAATGCATTAAATATAACATTGTACAGACTGAAAGACTGTTTATCCCACTCCACAATCAACAAAAAGTTATTTTTATTATTTTTATGCACAGTTACACTTTTTTCAATACCACTACTCTGAAGCTATGCAACAATAGCAGCTGTGTTGGATTAAAGAAGCATTCTGAGTGGCAATACTAACAAGCATATCTTTCGTCTAACAGCAGTGACCATTTTTACCATATTAGTCTAGCATGTTAGCATGCTAATTATCACCAAACACAAAGCACAGAGAATACCACTGGTTCTGCAGGTATTTGTAAGAAATACAAATACTTTCAGACGATGGAGCTACAAAAAAAGATCACCAGGCATCATCCTGTAGATAAAATGAATTCCTTTAATAAATGCAATGACAGTACTTGTTGAGACCTTTCACTGAAAGCCTATGAGCAATTGTGTCTTTCCAGATTATAGAATTTGAATGATCCTTAATATCCTTAATTGATAAAACATTTGGAAAAAGAATTTATCAATTTTGTGCGCCTTGGATGTATCTTTTAAAAAATTTTATTTGCCCTGAAAATAACAATTTATAAATTTGCTGAAGTGCATGACTACATAGGCTGTTAAACAAAGAATTTATGATAATCTATTTTACATTTGTTAGGATCACATGTAGTTGTGTGCGGTTTTTGTGTAAAAATATAATTAACATCATCTGATCATTTAGTATTAGGAAAATAGAATCTCAGACAAACAAAAACATATTTTTTCACACTGTGCTCTTATTTATTCAACAAAAAATGAAGTGATTCTAATCATCAGTTCATGAACTGATCATCAGCAGGTGTGCAGACTTTTGTAAAAGCATACGTTTTGGCAGTTTGCTGGTGTGCAGCATTCAGGTGTACGTTAACACAATACCACAGGGAAAGGCGTAGGTGCACATCAATCTGGAAAAGGTTATAAAACCATTTCCAAACAATTTGGAGTCCAATGTTCTACAGTGATAAAGATTATTCACAAGTGGACAGCATTCAGGACAGTTGCCAATCTTCCCAAGAGTGGACGTCCATGCACATTCACCCTAAGGTCAGACAATTTAGTTGTATAAGAACATATTTTTTAGAAGACAGGGTTGGTCAAGCGCAGTGATGAAGGGGTGATGATTTGCGTTTTCTTTGCAGCCACAGGAACTGGGAACCCTGCAGTTATTGAGTCGACCATGAACTCTTCTCTATACTAGAGTTCTCTAGAGGCAAATGTGAAGCCATCTGTCAAAACTGGGTCATGCAACAGGACAATAATTCAAAACACACCACTAAATCTACATCAGAATGGCTGAAAAATAATGCTGTGAATAGAAATGCCGTGGTAGAACCTAAAGAGAATGGTGCATAAAGCAAATGCTTAAAACCTTCAATAAACTGAAGCAATGTTGTGAGGAAGAATGGGCCAAATTCACTATTTCTGCCAAAGGTGTCAAACTTTTTTGCATGTGTGTTTTTTTTTTCTTTTTGGCTTCATTTTTATTAAGTAAATAATGGCAGGAAAAAGTTATGTTTTTGTTTGTTTGTTTATTATGTATATATTATTATGTATATCATATGTATACAGTAAAACAGAGTTAAAAGAGGATCTATTCCTAAAATCACACTACAATTCGCAAGATTTCAGAGTCAGAAGTCAGAAAGCTGTTTTACTTACCTTTGTATATCAAGAGGCACATGATTACAAAGGCATCAGACATAAGTTCCCTTACAAACAGACCCTTTCTATGCTGTAAGAGGAAATGAATTGCATCACTGTGATGAGGAAACTTAAAGGACATTTGAAATATTGAACTTTCCATCGTTCACTTTGTTTACTGCATTTCTGTCTCGGGTCACAGTCAAGAAACCCAGTTCCCAAGACTGCATCTTCCTTACAGCACAGCATCAGCAAAACGTAACCCCTATATAACGAGTATCTGACGCCTGTTAGCGAAATCTATCTGTTCTTTCTATAAAAGCCATGATGATGCCTTTACCGTGATTATTTACATGCTGCACAACGGTTGATACTCTAGTGAGGCCTCAACAGCTAAAAACCAAGAGATACGATACGGTAACCTACAAAGGTCTGAAAGAGGAAACTGTTTCACTAGCAAACTTGTAAATTCCTGACAGATTGCGCTTCTCTGATTCAAGGGCTTGTTTTGGCGAGAGCAGCTGAAAGAAGCTTGTAACACTGTCGGTTTTATTTCAGGCCAAATACAGATAACATTAGCAGAGGGACAATGGGGTCACTTATCTGAGTTTTACTTGTAACAGAAGTATGAAGATCTTATTGAAGGAGTCAGTGAATTACAGTGCAGCTCTTGTTTGTAGACTTAAGCTCAGTCAGGCATGATGGTGTATCACTTATATCTGTATTCAGGCTGCTACAGATGTTGTTGAGATCTTATTAGATCAAGCGAGTATCTGACTTTCTTTACGTCTAACACTAAAATTGTACCTGTCTAATTTGCAACACTTTAGATCCCAGGAATTACCGACTATTTCTTTGCTATGCAGCGTTTTAAATGTACAACGCCTCAAATGGAATATTATTCAGAGAAGATAACTTCAGCAGATGCCGTCCTCATGCACACCAGCCTCATTTATCTGTCATCCTCTGGGGGCTTCAGCTTTATCAGGGTTCCACAGAAAGGAATTTGCAAAGACTGCATATGAAATATGGAGGGATTGGTTTCAGAAGGATCACTACTGGCAGCCATGAGAAGAGGAGAAAATTACCACTTTGACAAGCTTTGATCACAGGTACAGTTATTCTTGGGATGTTGGTGTTGATAGAACAATGAGATGACAACCCCAAAATCCAGATGAATTTGCCCTAGTTGTATTTATTTTTTTCTTCCACCAGGCAAAGATTGTGAATAGAAGCACTGTCTAGCATGAAGAGACAAGACTGACAAAATGGGGGTAGCTGACCTGGCATGCCTCAGCTGTACATAAGTCTCTTTTTTTTGTAAAAGTGGAGAAAAGGGATCTGATGATGGTTACTGAAATGTTCTGGGGGAAAAAAGTCACGGGTAAGTCGTTCATGTCTTGTAAATACTGTGGGTGGAATGAATCACTGTGGTTTCTTTTTTGTTGAGAGGCAGCAAATAATTCAATAAAGGACATAAGAATCAGCAAGCTTTGTGCCAGTGTCTGTTTTAGTAAAGAAGGAGGTGTGGAGTCATGAGGGGTAACGGTGGTGGGAAGAAGGAAAAAAAAAAAAAAAACTCAATGTGAACATGCAACCTCACCACAAAGAAGAAAGGTTCAGTTCATGGAGAGCTCTTTGAAAATGCTCCAGACCACAGTGCAACCCTAAAGCAAACGCACCTCCTACGCTACCTGCCAGAGCTAAACTAAGATGCCGCATTTGTTAGCAGGGCCACCCAGTTAAATGAACACATTTTTGAGTGTATGCGTGTTTGAAGGTGAAACAAGTTATATGAGTCATTTCTTTCCTCTCTGACCTCAAAATGTACACAAAGCATCTCATGACTTTTCAAGTCTGCGCTCTGTTTGTTATGTTACATATGTTTTCATGGTTTGTAAATGCATTCTCCCACTCCTGCGAGCTTCATTTACATTTTACCTCCTGTTGTATCTTACTCATGAGTCCGGTGCTGATGTTGTTTTCCTCAAGGCTTAAATGTCTCAACGGAAACTGTGTCCTGCAAAGCAGCGCCCCCATGATGTCGTTTCCTCCCACGTCGCTGATGTCATTCCTGTCCAGATCTACCTCACGCAGACTCATGCTCTCCTTCAGCATGTCAGCCAGCAGCCTGACCCCGGGGTCTCCCAGGTTGTTCTCATCCAGGATGATCTGAGTTAGTGAGCTGTTTCCTTTGAGGCTGTCAAAAAGTTCCTTCCACGCCACCAGATCAGCACCACTGGTCTGCGCCAGACCTAAGTACTGAAGATACGAGTGGTGTCTCATATATGATGCTAACACCTTTACACCTTCACTGCTCAAACCATTTCCCCCAATATCCAATTCCACAAGTGTAAAAACCCTGAAAGAGCTCCACCCAGTGGGGAGCTGTAGAAGCATTTTCTGGTCTGGTGGCAAAAGCATTGCATGTTGGATGGCAGCAGCGACTCTCGCTGTTTGTTCCTGCAGCTCAGCGATCCCATTCAGCAGCGTCAGCACTCCATGGTCACGGAGTTTGTTTCCAAACAAGCTGCAAAAAGAGGAAAATGTTTACCATGAAGATTTAGGTTGAAATGTTCACGTCAAAGTTTTTATAAACCACAAAATACATTTTCTTTATTCTTTATGACAGTGTTTACATTTTTTTGTTTATTAGGCAGCTTCAAGACAGCAGCATCTAATGGAAAAGTTCGGGATCTTCTATATTGTGCTTATTGTTGTTGTTGTTTCTTTCAAATGCAGATTTGATGCAAATTAATTCCTAGCTGAGTCCAGTAACCTGCTGTTTGCCTGATCTGCTGCCAATCAAACCAGCTACTGGGCTGTAATATGCATACTGGTGTTCATCTTAAGCATAAAAAGAAGAATAAGCATATTTAACAAAATATTGAACTAGTCCACACAAGATTCACACTATTCTTTTGTCCACTATGTAATATCCAGTTATGCTTGTGTGCTATCTAACACACAGCGACTGAATTTGTTAGCGTATATATATTATATTTTATTTATATTATATTTATAATGGGACTTACTGTAAACCTTTGACCTGAGGCTTCACCCTCAGGATGTCCAGCAGGATGTGAGCACCATATGGGCCAATGAGGTTGAGGTTGAGGTTGAGTAGTGTGACTTCAGACAGGCTCTTCTTCAGAGCTCCTGCTAGGCTCAGCAAAAGATCGTCTGTCAGGTCTGTGTTCCTCAGAACCAGGTGAGCTACCTCATCAGATGTGCTCAGTACTGTCATCATGGCATCAAGCTACAATTATAAGAAAAAGAAGGCTGTAAAGTAATATTTGCTATAAACTATGTGCTATTATTTTGGATTTATTGTGTCCTAGTTTTGTATTTTTCATATTTTTTACTCAGTAGAAAACTAAATTTCCTAAAGAAACAAAAAGATTTTATGATCGTCCTTATATTTATCAATTGTATTTATAATGTTTTTTCATTATCTATAATCCTGGTGATACAAATAGAAATATTTAATCTAATCTTTAATCTTCTAGTGCACCTCACCAGTTTTTGTAAAATACAGAAATCCCATTTTGTAGCACAGACAGATTAATTCTTCTGACTCTTACAGAAATATAATTTGCATCAGGGTGCTGTGAATTGCATGTAGCTTATTTTAACTATTTACAATTTGTGTGTGAGAGCAGCAAAGCTCCACAACGTGTTATGAGCTGAGAATGAGATATGAGCAGCACAGGTGCTAGAGGTTTTCCAAACAGAGACAGAGCAAGAGTCCAGAGAGACATATGGTCTGGCTGTCAGCCATATTCACTGTGCCACTTTGCTAGACCTTGAGGAATTTTTCAGGCACTGTTGGAAGTTTTTTCATCATGATGAACACAACTGAGCCAAATGGCTGCCTGGCCTAGATAAACTCTCTGACCATTTGTTACAATGGTATGTGCCCAGTCTGACTCTCTAAAGTAATTCTTCACATTATAATTAGTTTGCAGCGAATTTATCAAACATATTAAGGTTGCATACCTATGACAAAATGTTACTGTAGTGGATTTTATATTTTTGAGTTTCATGGCAGAGCTGTATTGCATTGTACAGATGCTGCTATTAAAGTAGCCAGTGATTTTCTATCTATTTTTATCTAACATTGCGTGGTGTAAAAGGAAAAACACATCTGAATGTTACGATTTCATATAGTCATTTTGATTATTTCAGTAGTGTCATTGTGGTAAATTTGTATAATACTGTAGCTTCCTTATTGAGGCTGAAAACTAAATAATGCAATAATGTGCTCTAAGCATTTTGTACAACTACTTAACATTAATGGGAAATGTACTCTAAAGGGCAAATTGTTTTTATATTAACACTTCATTAGATTATTTAGCAATTAAATTACCGGCTCACAGAAGTGAGTTCTTTAAAAACACACATTAATGTGACAGTACTGCATAATGTAGGGATTTAGTTATTTCAGGGGCTTTTGGCTGTGATTCACAGCAATGCTGAGCATTTCTGGCAACAACACAGCTTCACCATGGTAATTTGTGTTGTACACACACCTGCGCCTGCAGGTCTTGTTCTTTAACAGAGTCTTCTTTGCCAGTGGTCTGGTTGGCTGTGTCCTGCTCTTCCTCTGGCTCTCCATCAGGCTGCAGGACGGTGTCACTTTCTGCACTGAGTTCCACATCTGAGCCTGCGGCTTTGGGGCACGATGACAGCTTCTTCTGGAGCCGGCACCTCTCCAAGACTTGGCATAGAGATAGAAAAACAACTGAGGCGCAATAAAACTGTCTCTCCTGAAGCCAAGTGCACACGGTGATATCGATAACCAGTGTTGATGTGAGAATGTGAATTATAAAATTTAAAATTCAGTTGAAACATTAATATTCAATAGAGAATGCAGATTGGCTGCTGTGGGATTTATGCGTACAGGCGTGTGTGTGTCTATGTCTGGGTAACCTCTCCCACACGTCGTCCATCTTCCTTCAAGCAGACATTGTTAAATGCATCACTCTCCTGCAAATTCAACCTTTTTCTGCTAAAGTATATTATGTAAATCTCTTACAGCACTCAGGGGGGATTCCAGTTCATTCCTACTGTGCTGCGGTTTCTTTACTCACTGTTTGCCTTGAACCAGTTGTGTTTGTTTGGGCCCTGCTCCAAAGCCGCGCTTATTTCCACACATTCTTCATAGAAGTCCTTCAGTCTTTCCCCATCTCTGTTTTTCCCATATGATCCCAGGTCCTTCTGTTTCTTTCCATTCTGCTTAGTCAGTGCTTCCTCCTGCAATGAATCTTTAAAAGGAAAAACTCTTGTTCATTGTAATTTTTTCCACAAGACTATTAAATGGAGATACCACATGTGGATAAATTGAAAGACATCCACATGTCCACTGAACACTGTGAAAGTATTTTTCCATCTTTCCATGAAACCAGCTAAAATGAGCTGAACAGCGCTCACCTACAACTTTGTTTGTCCTGTTCGATCGCAGCTGATCTGTCTGCGGTGGTGTGACCTTACCGGTTGTTTTCAGCAGTTTCTGCTCTTGTCTGGTAGTTGATACTTGGTCGTCACATTTTTCTGTCACTGCTGACTTTTTTAAGACCTTCAAGACCTTGCCATCTTGTTCCTCTTCCTTTCTTTTATTTACAACTGTCTTCCCTTTGCTCTCTTTTTGATTAGTTTGACTCTTGCGCCGTTTCTTCTTGGACGTCTCTTTAATCCCAGCTACAGTGTGGTCTTCACTGTCTGTAGAGCCTGTGCCTCCATCCTTGATGTATTTTCTAGTCCTCCTCACTGACTTCTTCTGTGGTTTGACTGGGATAAAAAGAGGCGATGATGGACGTGACTCGGGGGCACCTGCAATGGAGACATTAGAGACAATATGAAGGAAAAGGGACTTTTCATCTTAAAACTAATCCATTGAAATCAAGGACTGGGCCTAATGTCAAAAAAATATTGATGAATAAGCTTTAGGAAGTAATAGAAAAGAGACACACTCACTTTC
>OMLM01007476.1:120182-130592 GCA_900302695.1 Helostoma temminkii
GGTGTGTGTGTGTGTGTGTGTGTGTGTGTGTGTGTGTGTGTGTGTGTGTGTGTGTGTGTGTGTGTGTTTTAATGATATGTGACTGTTGAATCAGGGGTCATGGGGGTGAAGCCAGGCCGTACTGTGATTGGGTGAGAGGCAGGATACAACACGTACAGGTCACAAGTTTAACACAGGGCAGACACATACACAGAACATTCACATTTTCACACCTATTGGCCAATTTGTAGTCACCAATGTAGTTTTTGGACTGTGGGAGGAAGCCAGAGGAAACCCACACAGGAAGCTACCCAGCCAGATGCAAAACCAGGACCTTCTAGCTGTGAGGTAACAGTGCTAACCACCATACCAGTGTGGCATCCTGTTACTGCTAATCATCACCACCAACTCAGATGTGAACTCAAGTGACTGTCAGATAAAATGAAGCAGCTGAAATATGTAGGAAATGTTTTCTGATCATTACTAAATGGCATTATTTACACTTTGAAGCTGTACTAAGCATATTTAACAAACAGTGCATCCTGAAAGTATTCAAACCTGTTTCTTTTTTTTTTTCATTAAACTACACTCAGCGCCCCACCGTGACAAAGTGAAAACAGAATTTTAGAAGTGTCTGTAAATTGAAAAAATAAAAAATTTAAATATCACATTGTACAAAGTATTCAGACAATACTTGAAATTTAGCTCAGGTGACTCCCATTTCTTTTGATTGTTGGTGAAATGTTGCAACATCTTGACTAGAGTCTACCTGGTAAATTACTTGGACATTTGATTTGATTTGGAAAGCCACACACCTCTCTACGGGCCTCACAGTTGACAATGCATACTGTATGAGGGCAAAGGCCATGAGGTCAAATGAACTGCCTGCAGAGCACAGAGACACTATTATTATGGCACAGATATGGGGAAGGCTACAATAAAATTTCTGCTGCACTGAGTTCCCAAGAGCATAGTGGCCTCCATTATTCTCAAATGGAAGAAGATTTATTTGTTTTTGTTGTTTGTGTGAAACTTTGTGTTGGTGTTTGTCCTAGTACTACTATTACTAATTACTACTACTACTACTACTAATTCTAGTACTACAATTATTTTTTTCACTACTGGTTGGGAAAAGTCATTTGGGGACATGTATGAATTTGATAACTGATGAAAACATATTTTAAGGAGGTGAGAGCACTGCACTATAATTACATATAGCACGCCACAGTGTAAAAGTATCAACAAGATACCTCTTCCGTTAATCTTTCATTACACTGTTGTCTGTGCAAAGACAACTGAAAAAAAGACTTTCGCAGGTTCACAGTGGTGTTATTTCTGACACCATATAAAATATAAAGCTCTTCTAAAACCTGTTTGCGAAGTAAATAAAGTTGTGACTCTGATTACCCAGCCCCTGCTTGAGAAAGACAGAAATGAGGTTTGCTGTGCAGCATTATATCTGCCCACACTTGGCTGTAAACAGTCTGTAATGGTTCTCACTGATAGCTGTTTGTTGATGGATTAACAATAATGTGATTATAACCATAATAATAATTTCTCAGTGTTAATAATAGAAATCCTTATACAAATGTAGGAAACAGAATTCAGCGCCTTTGTGATATTTTAATAAAGGGGTTAGGTTTAGGTTAGCACTTTCTCTTTCACACTTGTCTCCTCAGTTACCAACACGATTATTTTCTAGGGTTTTTATTTTTTAACATTCCATTTCATGCATGGAGTTGTTGTGGGGGGAAAAAACATACATAACATTTACTGCAACTTACCATTTTCCTTGTGGTGGAGCTGTCAATGTTTAGGAATAGCCTCCACGGAGCCTTTACTTAGTCTGTCAGCTCATCTGTCAAAAGTGCCACGGAGTGAAGATGGGCAGCTGTTCACCTTGTAGTGTTCCTGAGATCCATTCCACGACCTCTCACTCCCTTAGCAACCTTTATAGAGCCCTTGGCATACAGAGTCACTGTTAAAACAAGACTAGAATAGTTTTATTGCTATGTTTTAATAACTGTAAATATGTTCTGTACTGTCTATGATATTGGTCATTCTCACTTTTACAATGACTTTATATTTAGATTTGACGTAATGTCATGTACCTATTTCCAGTAGCTTCTGAGTGTACATGAGTCAGAGCAACACAAAATTTGACATGATCTAGAATTCATCACCTTTAAACAAGATACTGATTTAAACACCTTGTGAACAAATGCACACTAACTGGCCTTTTAAATTAAACATTTAAGCTGCAATGTCCAAAAGATTTTCATGTAAAGGTGTGAACCATGATATTTCTCTTTCTTTCTTGTAATATAACAGTCTGCATTAGTTTATGTTTTATGGTCTAGCTCAGTCCTGTCATAAACAGTTCCATACACAGTGTACTGTGTGTTTTAAATACACATTGTGTATTAGACAAACACATTTAATTGAGTACATGGCTTATGTATGAAAAGCCAAAACAAAACATAAAACAAATGAAATCAGATTGAGGCATATATCTCATTGCTTACTACTTATCATTATAACAACAGAAACCTTTGATGATGTATACTTACAAACATTAATATATATTTCATAGATACCCTCATTTCATCCTCCATGTCATTGTTTTCTAATTTGTATTACACTCTTACTTTCTTTTCTACTATTCAGTTTCACAATGAGATTTTTTTTTTTTTTAATTACCGATCTCGAAAACCTTGCCCAGCAACACAAACACCCAGCCAGCATTTCTATCCCACCACTGACACCTCATAACTTTTCCAGAGTACATGTTCTTCTTCTCTTAGGGGTGATGACGTGTTAAGGTTGAGGATCATTTACACAACTTGCTATTATGACATGACTAGTAGGAAGTCTTCAGAGACAGCTGCAGGCAGTGTGTCATCGTCTGACTGGGTGGCAGACAAATTCTCTTGCATGTGAGAGGACTGAAGATTAGGGATCGTCAGCTGCCTGAGGTATTTCCTCCCACATGACGACCATATTGTGCTATGCATTACATTACTCACTCTGGACATGCCGTACTGCAGGGTCACCTTCCCAGATTCCTAGATGAGTTTGTTTTACACAAATTTTTATTCAAATTAGAAACTAATGGAGACTAAACTAATTTCTTTTTACAAACACCCATAAAGTTTGGAGCTCGTGCTTAACAATCTTGGAAGTATGCGTCTTTGTATTTATTTTAACTTTCTGTTTTCAGAACTATCACAAGCATGTTAGCATAGCAGGGCCCAGGCATCACACAGACATTCAAGTGACCGAACGCTGCATGCATTCACCAGACCCAGCTGTTGGTCAGGAAATACATCTGATCCATATGCTACATAACCTCTTAAAAATAACATCTCATCTTCAATTTCTACTTGTAAAATATAAAGGAAACACATGAAGCTACTGGACAATATTTTCTTATTCTCATCCTCACAGATGAACTTGCTATTGATCTTTTTCAGCATATTGATGTGCCTCTTAAAAAGCACATGGATCTTAGGCAGGCTGAGCTATGCCTGCTCTAATGTTTCCATTAATGAAATCAAATTCAAATAACTAGAAGCTTCATCTCCTCACTTCTATGCCATAGACGCTGATAAGACCTGTATGATGCCTGTTACTCTCATCTGGCTTCTGTGAATGATAAAGAATGAAAGCATGAAAATATGTTAATTTTATGAGATGGTTTTAGAATAATAACTTTTCTTTCTTTTACATCCACATTTTTCATTTTTCCATGATAATGTAATTCAAAGAAGCTAATGCCTAATTTTATGTGATGGAGATGTCTATCCTCACAGACTTCAATCGCTCCTCAACCTCATGAAAATGCAGGGTTTTACAGTCAGTAGGGGACAATTTAATCATCCCAGGTGGGCATTAGGTGAATTCCCAGTATCGTATTTGGATAACCAGAGGATTTCTTGTCTGCTTTTATACCTCAAGACATCTGACTCGCCTGGTGATTTAACACCCTTGTTGGTTTTTTTGGAAGAAACACTGAACCTCTTCACCTGGTGTCAGAAAAAAGTTAAAAATGTTTATCACTGTACATCAAAGCAGAAACAAATAGTGCAAATGTATAAAATTAAGGAACCAAGTTAAACATCTCACAATAAAAGTACATTTTCAAGTCCCAATTGTTACTTGAAAAACAGCAGCTTTTCCTACGCAGTTATTGTTATAGTAATGTAATTAATCAAGATGGCCCTACTTCTAATGGCAAGACCTAATCTGATTTGTTCCTTGTTTAATTAAAAAATTACTAGTTGTTGCAAAAAAAATTGATATATATTCATATGAAAGCTTATTATAGCTTATTTTACCGTAAGTAAAGTGCATGTACCTGGATCAACACTGCAGTACAGTCTCTCTAATCTCTCTACTGACTTGGCTTCTACTGAGTAAACATAGTGTTAAAATAATTCATCCATCACAGCCATCTGCATAATGACGATGAGTCAAACTCAATTTGTTTCTCATTGCTAGAAAGAGCCATACAGTACCAGTACTGGGAACAGAACAGCATAGACTATCCTGAATTTGCATTTTGACCTTGACTAACACAAAATGAATCATTCTACCATCAGAGATGTTTCCGCTGGACAGAGATATAAATACAGACAGTATGGAGCATATAGTAGGTGGTCCTGCAAACCTCAGAGAAATGAAAGAGGTGGCAGAATGGAGATCAGCAGGATTAGAGCTAAAAGGATCAGAAAGTAAATTGTAAATTGTGAGGACTAATGTTTTAGACATATTAGAGAAGGGAAATCCCTTTACCTAAAAGTAACATACAATCACCCAAAATGTAGTGACTGTAAAATCATTAACGCTGTGTGAAATGTCATTCTTGAGCTTGGAAATATTATTTTAAAGCAAAAAGGTGGAAAAATGTACCTCAATATTCATACACATACACATTTTTTGAGCTTTTAATGTAACTTGGTTTATTGTAGCAGAAAATGCTACTGTAACTGGACCTAAATGTTTGTGGCAAGAGCCAACAATGTAGACTACAACATGTAAACCTAATAGACAGATTTAGCAATTACTTCCATGTATACATATGAAAATTGCACATCACCACTGCCTGTGAACGGATATGCAGAGGCTCAAGTTAATTAAGATAAAGGGACGGAATACTAATGCTAGTTTTCTATCCCCAGAATTTACACCAATGACAGTGAAGGAATCTCATGCTGTGTGTGCCTAAAATTGGTATGACAGTTGTCAAATGGCAATTCAAACTAGGGTGTGTAAAAAGAGTCGAGTGTCGGGGTCGGGCTGCAGGGCAGGTGGGATGAATTACTTGGGGAAGGTGGAGTGTATGTTCGAGGAGCACTGGTGCTGCTAAGCAGAGGGGGCTTAGCTCTTTGATGCAGTACAAAGTCCTACAGACCAGAAAGTTAAGCAGCTAGAAGCACACACTGTGTACTCACTACAGAAACTGAGTGCTGTAGCGAGGGGATGAAGCATGGGACTGTACAATGAACAAGGGTAAGGATGTGAATCCTGATTTATAGCCATTGTGCTTGTGCATTTAACATGCAAACTTTACTTTAAGGCATGTTTTGTATTTAAATGAATCCTTTTTGACATCTTCTGTGTATTTGCTGCAATATCATGCTCGCACGTTTTTACAGTAATCAAAATAAACTGTAAATTCTATTTCACGTTCATAGTTGTAGTAAAGTATTGGAATGGATGAGTGATGGTATCAGCAAACTGTGACTTCGTAATCACTGCAGTTTCTCTACTTTATCACTATGTGTTACAGGGCAGTCCTGGATGAACCCGAACAGAGACATACGTTGATCAAAGAGAGCCAAAGAGGGACCACAAGTCAGCCACCCCTCTCCCTCAGCAGGGGGCTCAGCAAGCTTCCCCCAGAAGACATCTTCAGAGAAAAGATCTTTGTGGGTCAGTAGCTGCTTTGATGTAGATGTGAAATGAGGATTTTCTGATCTTAAAAAGCAGTTTAAGTTGTTCACCTCAGGATGAAGGACAAAACAAGTCTACTACAGTAATAGGAAAGTTGACATTATGGGGACATTAAGTTAAGTTAAGATAAAATCAAGGAACCAAGTCAAAAACTCAAAAATCCAAGTGGCCTTACACATAACGTTCAGTTTACGAGTGATGGGAGTAATATTTATATTATATATCTAAAACAACAAATTGCAACATGACGTTTTTGGTGGGAAGTGGGAATTTACCAGGCAAAAGCAATTTGGGAAAAATACTTATATAAGCTTTCTAACTCTACTAAACTGTGAGGATACATCTTTAACAAAATGGTTTTATATTAGTATATTAGTGTTTTCACTACAAATCAGTAACAAGACATTTGACCTGTTGTGGGAAAGCAAAGGTATTATTAACAACAGTGTCTCTGGTTTATACAAGTTTGACAGTGAGCTTTGACAGTGTGACAGTGAACCAGCAGGCACAGCACCAAGACTTAAACTGAAGCAGCTAAATGGAACATTTTCTTGTTTATTGTAATTACATGGCTTTCAAATGAGAATGCAGTGCCCATCTTTTTCAACTTCTCACAATGTGTCCTAAAAAAAGACCAATTCATGCTGGATCGTGTTGTGTTTGTACAGCTACCACACTGTCTATAGACTATTGAGGTCACCTTTAACTGTAATTGTTCCAGTCTATTCCAGACAGCAGCTTGCTCTACAGTAGCTCTGTTAATATTAAAAAATAAAGCTAACTTATAGTAATCCAACATAATAAGTTATAGGTCCCAACACCAGCCATTCTCAGCCAGTCATGACAATACAGAGATTGATGCCTAAGAATCTGTGTATGTATAAACTAAACTTTCATTCTCCAGAAAAACGGTGCATCCTCTCCATGCACAGGCTGCCAGTCAGTTAGTCCTAAGCAGCACAAAGCTGGACACACAGAGCTGCTAAGCTCTAGGACTGACTTGTTCTCATGGTTGATGTTTTTTTTGTTTTTGTTCTTGTTCTTTTGATAAAAATTACTTATTTTGAGTTTGCTTTGGCATTTTCACCTGTCATCTTAACAAGTGAAAAATTGCCAAGATTATCAAGGAAACCAATCAAAACAACAATCCTGTTGGATCTTTGCCTAAATCTTTGTTTGATACTGTTTCTGTGTATAGAGAAATGCAAAGAGATAATATATCTCAATAATAATTAGTAATAAACATAAATTCTGTTAAGTAAACACTTTCTACTTCGCATTTACATAAAATCCAAAGTGTTTTTTCTACCATCTGTCTTGACTATGGTGATATTTACTGTAATTTAAACATTTACTTTTAGGGAAATCTTCCTTTGCTAGGAAAATCCTTTAATAAAATCATAGTAGAGAAAAGCATTGTGTTCCATAGCAGAGCAGATGTTTCGACTGAGAGTTGCAAAAAAATAATCGATACCCTGTTTTTGATGTGATAGTCGGAGGTTGGACCCAGGACGACCCATCTTGTTTGGTCGAACAGTTCTGTCCCGAGTATAATGAATGGAGAACAGCAGCACGCATGGTCACCAGTCGTGGTCAGGTGGCTGTGGACACACTGGATGGCAAAATCTACACAGTGGGTGGGCAAGATAACATCCGATATTACAGCAGTGTGGAGAGGTGAGGCACAGTTTCAAAATGTTTCCTCTAAAAATGAGCATAAGGACAATATGTATTAATATAAGCTCTTTAAGGCAAAGGGTTTTTCAACCCATTATAATTGGAACAGATTTGGTTTGTTTTGTCGCATCTGTCTCCTTTCAAGTTCATGTTCTAGTGAGATGAACGCATCAAATCGCTGCTGTCATTAGAGGCTGTTTATTTATAAGATAAAGCAGCGTAAATGTAACACCATGTGGGGCTATGTATATAATATTACTGTACCTAATGTTTTATTTAACCATGAATGGCCCCCCTAGGATTAAAAATCTTTTATATGAGTGTCTGGACCAAGATACCAGTAGATCATAGAGTTTAACACAGCACAAAACATACAACACAGACTTTTACATTTTAAAGACTTTTATTATGTGAAGTGGCTTTTGAAGTGAATAAATACAGTTTACTGAGAAGAAAACAGAATCTGGGAGAAATGCCATGAAACATGTGTTATGCAAACCTATTCGAATTGCAAATGTGTTTCTTATGATAATTTGCAGAAACTAGGCTGTGCATTTCTAGCTTTTCTAGTCTTTTTTTTTTTTTTTGGTCATGCACATACAAAATGTTACAGTGTCAACATCATCAGTTATATTTGTTAAATATATGTTATGTTTATAGTTGTTGTTTTTCCCACTGAACAGTAGATGTCAGCATTAAAGCAGAAATTAGATAAACCTTTGATATTAAACCCATATTGTAAACCTAGTTGCCTTGCTAGTGAGCACTGCACCATCCAATTGTTTCACATTGCCTTAGTATTTATGCCTTATAGGCAGAGAAAATAAAGTAAGCACTATCTTTCACTCTATCACACACACGCCTCTCCTCCTACTCTATAACATGCCTCAAAGGACGTGAATGTGTTCTACAGACAGACACTCCTGGACTGAACCCAGCCAGCTGAAGGTGGTGATTCCCAGCTGGCTGCAGACCAGTAGAGAAGGACATGCTCCAGACTGTTTGGCCGTTAATGGACTGGACAAGCTGGCTCTTATTTTGGTTTCTTGAGTGCCCCTAATCTCTGAGGGGTGATTGTGGTGCTGTTGTGACATTTTGGCAGAATTGTTGGTGCCCCACTCAAGCAGAAAAAAAAGCAATTAGAAGGAAATGATTTGTGGGATGTAAGTTTTGATCTAATAGACTTGAACTGAGCAAAAACCATTTTAATAGCTTTTCAGTGACAGGAAACAGAAGTTTTACTGAAACTCAAAAGCAGATAATTGCAAGTGTACAAAATACAAGTCGTTGCAATGCCTTGCATATGTGTAGGTTTTACATAAGTTGTTATTATCAGCTGTTGAGACTGCCTTCTTCTTCAGCACTTTGACATTCCCCCTCCTTGACTTCCATCATGGCAGGTACAATCCAGACACAGACAGCTGGAGTACAGATGTAGCACCCTTGAGCAGCCCACGCAGTGGAGTGTGTCTGGTGGCAATGGATGGATACCTGTACGCTATTGGAGGACATGACGGCACTACTGCTATAAATACAGTGGAGAGGTACTACAGTATTAGTGGCACTCAAGATCAGTATCTTCACTGTTGAATTTAACTGTGATAACTGAGTAAAGATATTGTAAAGAAATGAGACATCTCACTCACATTAGGAAGGATTGTTTTTCCTTCCTGCTATACAAAGGTTGCTTTGATAAAAAATATAAATAGTTTATCTTATTTCTAAGAGCTACTAAGAGAGAAAGAACCCTTATAGTTCCACAGTGGGGAAATCATTTTAGACAGGCTGCCCCTTTGAGACACCAAGGGTCAGGAGTTTCGATGTCTTGTCCATGGAGACCTCAGCATGTAGCCACGGGAGGACCGGGAATTGAATCTTTCCCTGGGGTTGAAAGACGACTGCCCTACCAATTAAGCTACATGCCGCCCTTATAGGGAAAGTGTGTAGTTTGTGTTCCAGACAAAATAAAAATGAATTATAATTAGTCAAATGAATAATTAATCTTTATTACCTGACATCTCGTGCTAGTTTGAAAGCAGGAGGAAAGAACAAACAATTACTGTTATTGTGCATTAGGTCCTAATGTTTCATACTTTCATTGTTCCAGATACGATCCAAAAATGAACACGTGGAGCAAACAGGCACCGATGTTGACCAGACGCACAAGAGCAGTGGCTGCGGTGCTGGAGGGTCACTTGTATGTGATTGGTGGGAATGATGGTGATTTGGCTCTGAGTTCAGGTGAGAGAAGTTATTACATAACAAGAGACGGTCTTTCACATCTAACCTCAGCAATTATTAATACCTATGTTTTCAAAAAACATCACAAGGGGGGTAATGTTTTTATTGCTTACTGTATAAATATATTTCAATTAAATAGTGCACCTTAGCCATCTTACTGATGAAGTTTGCCAATATCTTGAAATTCAAAACATTCCTTTGGTTATATAACTGTACTAAAACAGTTTAGCAGTCAATTTGATTTTGATTTACTTTTTGACAGTGTCATGAAAAAAGAGGTTTAAATCTCAACATTATTCACTTTACAATGATCACAATTTTGAGTTCGGAAGCACTAAATGTCAAGTATTTTGCTTCTATAATTAATTCTATTTGTAAGAACTATTGACCTACTTTTTTCAGCATTAATATGAATTTGCAATGGTAGACAGTTTAAAGAATTATTTTTACGTTACTGTGATTTTCTTTTTACATTATTACATTTTACTTTTTACGTAACAACTGTGACACAATTAAAAAATTAGTACTAAGGGAATAACCAGTGATACTGGAAATCTA
>OMLM01007476.1:130612-166454 GCA_900302695.1 Helostoma temminkii
AAAATATATATATATAACACACACACACACACACACACACACACACACACACACACATTTTTAGGAAGCTCCTGGTCTCACCAAAGATAAACAAGGGTCTGTGCTGCCAAGGCCCTCACTATTTTAGTCTGTGAGAAGTTCACGTCAGTGAAATTCCCACAAACTTTTTAGTTCCCATAAAGTTCACATTCTTGCGAACAAAGACTGTTTAAAATTACATAATTTGGGGATTATTTTATCATTATTTTATCATCTGTAGGTTGTGCAATAGATCAATTTAAGCTAGACATTTTTGTATATAAATATAAACACTGCCTGTCTGTAATGCAGTGTTACTCATACTGTGCTTATTTCTATATTATATAGTACACGTGGCCTATTATGGCTTCTCTTATACTCTAAATGTTTCCCAGTGGAGCGATACAACTCTGTAGACGGTACCTGGTCAATATGCGCCCACATGCTAAATCCCAGGGAGAATGCTGGCTGCGCTGTGTACCTGGGACACATCTACGTGGCCGGGGGCAAAGACGAGCTCAACTTGGAGATATCTACCGTTGAGAGACTTAACCCGGAGACTATGAGGTGGACACCTGTCAAACGCATGAGGAGCAAGAGGGACAATGTGAGTAATGGATCGGTTTGACAGATAAGATGTCAGCCTTTCCCTCTGGTTTAACCTTCAGTGTATCTTTACATACAAGAAAGATGGAGAGAAAAATGACCACAGATAAAGAAAATGGACAGACATAATTTTTTATTTAAAGATCATATAAAACATTTTAGAGGTTTGAGGTGTTTCTGTCTGGCTGTGCACAAAAGGACAATGTGGTAGCTTTTTTTCTGGCAAGGCCTAAATGAACTGGCAGGTGTGACACTAGAATGCTAGATTTTTCCAATTAGCACAAAATACAGGTGAGGGTGAAAAGTGTCATAAGTTGTGCAGGTGTTAAAGCAAAGTACCTCACCATTTAAATTTTGAACTGATGAAAATAAGGAATCTCCAAAGTTATTGCAATTTACCCTTAAAGGTGCATCATTGTCTGTACCAAATTTCATAACAATGCATCTACCTGTTGTCAAGACATTTCACAGAAAATGGAACCGCCAACGTCTTCACAGTTCATCCTTTAGGCACCATGAATATACACAAAAAAATACATGTAATCCATCCAATAAGTGGTTGACTAAATGACTGACTGCAATCCACAGAGCCATGACACAACAGAGGCTAAAAAGTAAATAGTCGTGTACTACATTATAAATTCTGATGTCAGCATAATATAGTTTCACTGGGCTGTTTTGCAGCATTTGTTTGTACATTTGTACATTTGTTGGTGTAATTACATAAATCTCTCTCATACTTAGTCTTTTGTGTCATCCCTTAGATGTCACTTGCGGTCTTCAATGGTGCCTTGCTGGCTGTGGGAGGCTCTGATGGTGACACCAATCTGAAAACAATAGAGGTTTATAGCCATCAAACCAACACATGGCGGTAAGAGGAAAATCAATACTGTAAATATTTGATGCTTTATAGGAAAATAAATAAATAAATAAAAGCATTTATGCTTTAAAATAGGAAATGAATCACAATTGCGTTTGGACAGAAAGTTTGTAGTTCAAATTCGGAATTTCATTGATTTCAAATACATATTTTATTGTTTATAATGATTTTATTTTAGATTTTATTTATTTCAGCAACATTGCACATCAATACATTTTGTTGTAAATTAGCTGTAAGAGGCTGATTTTCAACTGCTGTCCCTTGGCTAGATGTAAAACAGTCACTAAAACATTAAAACAGAGAGACATGATGCACAATATATGTAGAATCAGACCTACACACAAAAGAAAAAGTTATTCACAATTGCACTTGTAAACTTCACAAAGTGCAGTGTGGTGTGTGCAGACACTGTAAATGGAGAAAATGTTGTCATGCAAGACTTATGAAACTGTGATATGGTGACTAAGGAAGACGAAAACTGCCTTATCGTCCAAAGTAATTACTCATTCTCATTAAAATTCGAATCTAACATTACATTAATTGTTTCAACTTACTGCTCATCTTTCCATTGTGCAGTTGTCAAATAAATGTCGAGCTTACCAGACAAAAATACTTTACATCAGGACTGTCTGTTGCTTGCAGGTAGCTAAATACATAAATTCACTTTGTGATTCACGCTCGAGCCTCCTATATGTTATATATGCCTTTAGGCTCCTTATTGAATCTGAGTGCTTCACTGTCTGAGTCTGACTGTTTCCCTCTCCATCTGTTTTTAGACACTTTGGAAGCATGAAGAGCAAGCATCCAGGGGGGAGAGTGGCTGTGCTGCGCTGAGGCTTGACGATGCTCATATTATTTCGACAGTACAGACGTGTAGAGATAAACAGCCTAATGGATGCACGCCAGGCTCAAGAACACATTATGATATGGTTCAAATAAGGCAGCATAATGACTGAATGATTGAAAAGTTCACTCCAAAATGAGACATTGCTGCATTAGTCAAAGCTGGCAGCTAGTGTTACAAAATCACTGTGAGCATTAAATTAAAGCACATAATAGGCTGCCAGGTTGCCATTAAAGTTATAGGTATTTTTATGTATCTAGCTCCACAAAGTAGGTCTCTTTTATAAAGATGAATCAGCAGCAAATGCATTTCAGGTTTTGTCCCGATGAGGTGATAATGTTTGGATTGACAGCCTTCAAATACAGATTTAATATGTGGCTGACATTATGAAGCGAACATAATCACAATTTTAAACGGGAAAATCATCTTGTAAACACAGACATTTCAAGTTAATTAATGATTCTATTGGTTAAATAGTAATATGGAGTAACAGGTGTGAGCGCAAGACATGAAATGAATGTTAACATGAATACAACGCAGGTAGTTTAGGATTTCTTTAAAACCTCAGATGGTTGTTGGATGTGCAAGTATACTGAATGTTTTAAAGTAACCAGATATGGGTGTTTTGAGTCTTTCTAATTTGCTTTAGTTGTTTTGAGATATTAAATGTTAGACTTTTCCTTCTTTGCAATAACAATGTTAATCTAATCACTAAATATTGTATGCTTATTATGTGATATGAACATCTGTGACGCTATCATACTGTAACTGACCCACTGCAGAGACGGTAAACAAGTTACTTTATCAAATGTCTTTATTTAGCTTGTGTAAACACACCACTAGAAAAAAAAAGGTAAATGCAGAATGGGATGTAAATAACAGAAAATCAGCTGGACGGAGTGGGAAAATAAATCTGTGGGAATCAAGATTCTGAGTGAGATAAGCAAATGAGTGAGATCTGACTGCTGGCATGGGAAAGCGTAAGTGGCTGTGTGGGCTTTAAAATGATGACGCTCAGCTCTTTCCTCTGGAGAATAACGGGCTGAAATGTGGAGAGGCTGAGCACAAGCAAAGCGGCTTTCCACAGACACACACGAGCCAGCGGTGTCTCCCACTTGTCCCTCTATGAGAACAGCATGAATATTTTTTTTAATCTGAGGGGGACAATTGTAAGGAAAAAAACCGAGGACAGAGCTACTGCTGCTGCAGGTATGTTTTAATAGAAATTATGTAGTCAGTGAGACATTGTGGCTTTCTACAACAAGGTATGACTTTGCATGTACTACTGTATACTCCATACTGTATTTGTTATTGGAAGTAACAGGAATAAATAAATTATGATTTCAGAATGTTCCAGTTTAATATTTCTAGTAAGTGACTATAATGTCTATAAAGAATGATCTGATAGACATTTACTTGTGTTTTCAGTGGTGTTTTCAGTAGGTTCGTTAATTCATTCACAAGTACATAATGTAGGTTGGCAGAGTTGCACTTTCCACCTCTTACCACCAGATGACTGACTGATGACGACTATCAGCACTTGCATTTCACACCATGAGATTGCTTTGGAAACTGAAGAGGCATTTTTATTTGTATAGACATAAAAGCAGCTATCTTGCAACGACGATGCAAAATGTGTGTATAATAATAATAATATCTACAATTTCATTTAACTCAAAGCCATTTTAAGAGAATTTCCCCGTCAGAACCAAACGCACCACTTTTCCAAGTGTTCATTTAAAAAATTGTCCGGTAGATGGCGAAGCACACGTAGGTGACTATAGGCTGGGAGGTGCGTCCTCACTGTGACTCCTGGAGAGGAAAGGATGCTGATGCTGAAAACATGAAAACCAGCAGAGAGCACAGCAGGCTTGCGTGTCCTTGATTTACATGCCAGCATTTTATAACAGAAGACAGCAGGGGGAGAGACTCATAGGAAGAAACCAGGCGTTATAATGTAAGAGAAGCTTAAAACGTGACTGCCAATTAAAAAGAGTTAAATCAAGTTCATATTCGACAACAGTATTCGACTAAAAATAACAGTTCATCCGCCTTCCGCCAAGCAATGTAGTTCGTCGGCACTACTAGCAAACAAAGTTGTTGCTAAGCGACAGTGAGGACTCCCTGTGATGCCCGCGGTTTGAGGTTCGCGCATTGATATTTAAATTAACTGTCAGGTGTGCGATACATTACGCGCTTCGAAGGCGTATCAGCCAATCAGCGTGAAGGAACGGGACTAATTTTCCTCATAAACCCAGAGCTAACGACTGTTAGAAAGCTAGCTTGACCAGTATCGGTGTTTGTCGCCAGGAGGCTCCACAGGGGGTTGATTTGATTTACCTGACCGCTGAAGCAAACTGCATTGAACTCTTACTGCCTCCTGACCTCTGGAATTGACTTCTCTTCCCCTCCTAATTGCTATTTCCCGAATGATGAGAGCGCTATTGCAGGGACACGTTGATGGGAGACAACCTCTGTCACACAGGCTGTGCTGTATGGACGGTGTATGGAGGTTATCTCAACCAAACCTATATTTACAATGATGGGACCTCGGTTAGACACGCAGCCAGGTAAACGAAGTTAGCAAGAAGTCATACCTTGCAGCATATATTTCTCCAGGAAGCCTGACTTTACTCTAAGTGTGGTCATTTTTGAGTTTATGTTGTATTTCTATGTCATGGCATTTCTGTTCCAGCTGTTGTAAAGGGTAGTTAACTATGTTGGTAGGGTATTTGTTTATATACTTAATGAAGTTCAGTGATATTAAGTTCTTTTGGTACTCTTTTTACGTGTTTTGTGCAGTGTGACATACAATCTAACTTTATTTCTGTGCCTGTTCCACCTCGGTTCCTAGTTAGCTAATTGTGACTTTTCACTTTGACTAAAAGTTCATGTCCACCTAAAATTTATGGTGGTATGCTTATGTTGTGGATGATTTTCAGTCCAAACTAAAACACCCACAACAATTTTGCCAAAAAAAACATTGTCATTGTCATTAAACCATTGTCATTAAATGTGTCAGTGTAACCAGTGTGACTGACTTTGTGTTATTAAAAAAGATTATATGAATATGGCCAGTGTGTGTCACAGAACCTTTGTCTGAATAAAATTGTTTTTGTTTAACCATAATTAAAATTTAACCCAGTGTTAAGATGAAATGACTGTCAGAACAATAACTTTTTTGCTAATGGCAGTTGTTTCCACATTGTGATCACAAGGACTGTAAGTGTTACATCTACCTTCAGCCTTTCATAATACATAATTTGGAAGAAGACTGGATTTTCACCTTGTAAATTACTTTTGATTTTCATTATGTTGTTTCATTATATTTTTTTATTATTATTTCAATCCTGGGTCCTCATTTCTATATTTGCCAAGCATTTAATTCCTTTGCTTCATCTGCTTTCTGTAGTCTCAGTCTGCAGTATTCTGTTCATTATGTGAAGAAGGTCTTGTAGTAGAAGCAATTTTGTTCTCTACCATTGTGGTATTATTGCTTAATCCCTTAAGTCAACTCTCAAAGGTGGTAGAAAATGTATTTCTATAGTAGACTAGGCTTATTTTGTTCCCATGGTGGATTTGCAGTCATCTATTTTTTTTTATTTTTATTTTTTTTAAGTTAAGGACACACTGAGGACAATATTCATTACTCCTCCACCCTCACATCTTTTACATCCTGTTTCCATTTCCTCTAATCACCAACACTAAAATTCTCTTCTTATCCGCTCATTTGTGCTCACTCCTGTGGTTTCACAGTTTCACTCTTAATCAGGGAGGGCATGATTCAGTATGCTATTAATCTACTGCTCAAGGATGCCCACACTGTGGTGTGATTGAACCCTTATTGTTGTAAATGAGGAGGCTTTAGAGAAGTCAAAGCTGATTCAAAAGAATGCAAAGGGAAAATATGTAATTCCATTGTAAAGCCTTTAAAAAAAGCTGTGTGAAAATGGCTTCTCCGAAGTAGAAATGCATGTATACCTGAAGCAAGCCCATTGCGTTTAGCCAGAGACATGATGTGTAAGTCGTAAATGTCAATTTCTGTAATTTCTGTCTCCCTGTTTTGCTCATGGGCAGAAAATCCCCTCCTTACGTTTACTTTGGCTGCACAAATTAAAATCTATACTCTAGGGTAGCATTAGTAAATACATAGTGCAAGTGGTTTAAAGCTGATTGACTGGCCTGAAATGCAGCCTTCTACCTCCCACTTCAAAATAGTCAACATTAATGCTGCAATTGGGCAATGTGTGAGATAGTGAACACATTAATATTGCACTCTACAGTTGCAACAAAGTGTGTCCGTGTAATCCCATTCTGTCTAAAGAGCAGCACATTTTACGGGGCTTGCTAAACTCTGAGCTGTGACATCAGCAGTGCATGTAATCATTTTGCATCCACTCAGGTTTTCAAGAGGTAAATACGTGTGTTTAAATTTGTTTCCATGTCCTTATTCTCCCTCTCTCTTTCTGTCCCATACAGTCATGAGCCCTCCACGCCGATCATCAAGTTCTCATGGTGACAGGTAATTAACTGAAGCACCATATTCACCAACATGTGACAATTGGGACACATGGTGTACATGCACACACCAGCATGTAGCTGATACTGTACAAAGTTGACACATACATACTATTAGGTATACGTTGGTTGGTGGCATTTTCATATTTGCTATAAGCTACCCAGGGTCCATTTTGATGGTGAAAAGATGTTTTACTTTTTGAATAATAGATTCATTTGTGTATGTTTGTTAAATAATACATGATACATGTGAAATAGGACAGTTGCATCAAATCCTCTGGTTCAGATTTTCATGCATGACCTGTTTTGGCTCAGAAAATCGGGTCTGTGGTTAGTATTTTCTTTAAAAAAAACAAATAAAATTTCCTGACAAAACATCATCTGTGTTTTCCTTTGCATTTTTTTTTTCTTAATTGTCCCGGATTAATAAATAAATGTGCATTTTGGGGTTTCAGTACATCTCTAAGTCCTCCTGAACAATTATTTTGATTGCAAATAGTTTGCTCTTACTCGTCATGTAATCTTGTGACTGCTTATAGATTTTCCAGAATATTAAATCACCTTCTCAGTAATGGACTTTTCATTGATTTTCTTATATTTACCGGATATAGAAATGGTCCTAGGATTGTATTTTTGTGCGTGTTAACTTGTAAAATTGTGCTCAGATGTCACCATTATATTGTAACAGCCTCTTATAGCAGAACTGTGCAAAAGATGGCATGTTGATGAGCAGTCTGTCTTCTTCCAGCAGGCCATCCACTGAGACTTTGCAGAGGAACAACAGCAGTAACTCTGGTGTTATTCTGGACATCTCGGCTCTTAAGATGGCAGACGTGGATACAGAGGTGCCTCCTCTCCCACCTCGCTACCGCTTTAGGGATTTGCTGCTGGGGGACCAGACGTTTCAGAATGATGACAGGTAGCATGAAAAACACTACAAATACAGTATGTGTTTTAAAAAAAGCCTGCTCTGGGATTGTCTTAGAGGTTGCTGTGTGTCTGTGTGCATATGCATATATGCACCATACTGTACTGTTGAAATATCCCTAAATATTTGAAGCTGTTGACTTCTGTGGGCTACAAGTCTTTTCTAATGTGTCAGAACTTGTTTTCCTGTTTTTTATGTTTAAGTGGAACATAATTGTCATATTAATTCAAAGTGACCTTAAAAACAATTATTTCCTTTAGGCATTAATTCCTAAATGAATGTTGTGTTGATAGGTGGTGTCAGAACTAAGAATTCATTAAAACTCATTTTGAGACTGCATATTTTCCTCCAAACTAAGCATGACCCTTCTGTAGTTATCAGACTATTTGAGTGTTGGGAAGTCTCTTAAGATTTTACGTATTGCTGCAGATTGTGAGGGGAAACAACAGATGCTGTTAGCTGCCCAGGAAGGGTAGAATTAGCCAAGTGTGACTGTGGTGGAGCTTTCCATGGTGCTGAAATGAAGCCTCCTCATTAATATCAGCATGGGCTTTAACATCAGCTTCCCAACAGCAAAAGGAGAGCCCTGCTTACTTGACACGCTCATCTTGAAATACATATTTCAAGCATTGCTCTGCTGTTTCATCATAGACTATTTATTGTACATGATAAATGGTGTCCAGTCTTTGACATTCATGGTCCATAACATGATACTCATATTTTCCATAAATGCAACAACTCATAACAGGCCTGGCTTGGTGTGGTTGAATAGCAATGCAAGAAACGATACGAATCTGAGCGAAGAAAAGTTGTCGAAAACTGTTTGCTTCGTCCATCTAGGAACACCTGTATGTATAATATGTGTAAGCAGAAACTGAATTTGAATAATTTAGGATTGAATTTGAAATTGAATTGCGCCACTTGAATAATTGCATTAGTAAACTGAATCTGAATGGATAATTTTGAATTTGAATTTATTACTTGTACAACTGAATCCTATTTCATTTGTATCCGAATGTAATATAATGAAATTGAAATAATCTGCTCTGAAACTGTAATTGATCCTCACCGAAGATTCAACTTTCTATGAACTTGCAAATTCAGTTCTCGCATTTCAGATTCAAACCTTATAATTCAGATTCAGTTCACCAAGATGCACATCCGGGTCACGGAGGAAGAGCAATCGAGTGCTTTTACACGATTTGAACCAGCGCAGTCCGGACAGTCTTTAGCAGCATGTCCCATGACGACAGGCTGGATTTACCGCTTTTTATAAATGTGTAAAATGCATAAGAAGAGCCTTTATGTTCACATGTGATCGCATTTACTGTAGTAATTTGGTCTTGGCAAGAGAACATGCTTAAATGAATAAATGAGTTTGTTCACAGTCTTGGTTAACATCAGTAGGAGAGCTACATAGCTAGCTAGACTATGCATTTCAACTTTATTCCTTTCACTCAGTTAAATGTTTAAAGCAGGGCTACACTAAATTGATTTAAGTGTTGCGCAATGCTAATACTATGACCAAGTTCACATGGGTTTTGGGTGTAGCTAATGTGCAGTAGTGTTAAAATAATAATACATCAGTCACTAACAGGATGATAGAGGGTTGGGATACTTTAGCAGCAAGTTTATTACATGTTCAGATCAAACCTCTGGATTTAGAGGCTATAACAGAACAGCTGGTTAGTTTCAGCAGGGAGGGTCCTTAGTTACAGCATCTAATAACAGACTAAAACATAAAGAAAATGTAATAAAATTTCTACCAGCTTCGTCTCTTCAACACAGCAACATTAGTAAACTGAATCCATTCAGATTCAGTTTACTAATTGTTGCAATTATTCAAGTGGAGCAGTTCAATTTCAATCCTAGATTATTCAAATTCAGTTTCTGCTGACACATATTTCTGCCCATACACCTGACTCCAGCCTGATGGTTCCTACCTATATATTAATTGAAGCCAATTAGGTTCACTGACGTCTAGTGGACACAGAAGTAAAATACACCACACTAATGACCCAAAAACACAAATGGCTCCCACAGAACCGTTGGCGTAAACCATTACTGAGGCAATATATTTAATGTTTGTCCTGTTGATTTGCTAAGCTCTGTCTGTCTGGAACTATTCTTGTTTTGAATCAGTGGTTGAATCTAACATCACATTCTGTATGTTATCTCTTAGCACCAGGCTTTTGATTGTTAGCAGCAGCCATGTTTCAGCAAAGAGTAAATAACCTTCTGTGGACAGCTTTTTTTGTGCTGTGACTAGATCATTCATCCATATCTTGTTTGAATGGAGAGCAAATATTTATGCTGAACCAAGAAGTTAAATAGATGTTTTGACACCAAACTGTCAATTTCACAAACTTCTTTTTTCACTCTATCCTTCTGTCAGTATGTTTTATATCGATGTGAGGAATTTTGTCTCTAGTCCAGTGCCCAGATCGGAGGTAACCCTGTATTTTGCTGTGCTTTCTTAAGTGATTCAATTCAATTCAATTCAATTCAACTTTATTTATATAGCGCCAAATCACAACAAAAGTCATCTCAAGGCACTTTACAATATAAGGTTTAAGACCTTACAATACAACTAAATAATAAGGAAAACCCAACAAATCCCCCTTTGAGCAAGCACTAGGCAACAGTGGAGAGGAAAAACTCCCTTTTTAAGAAAGGAAGAAACCTCCAGCAGAACCAGGCTCAAGGTGGGCGGCCATCTGCCTCAGCCGGTTGGGGTGAGTGGAAAGAAAGAGAAAAAGAGAAAAGATGCAGTCATTCCTTGGTATTCAGCTGTGTATGACTTTGTTTTTCATCTTTATATTCTCTATGTCATAACATTTCTTTATGCCAGTTCAATCAGCATTGTTGACATAGACAATAAAAAAAGTTTGAGCCAAAAAAATAAGCAACACTTCCACATAGTGGAGATATGTGAAGTAGTAGCAATAGATTTATCTTGTAACAGACTGTCATGTATGCTGTCTCACAAACCTTAAGGTGCAGCTTGATTTTTGCTTGTGTAGTTCCCCCCCCTGTGAATTGTTTTCATGAGCACTACTCAAATGCAAAGCGTAATTAGGATTTGTTGCTTGGGTACCAACGCATGTTTGCCTTTGTGTGTGTGTGTAAGTGCTTTGATTCCTTAAGAAATAATAACAGCTGTAAACTGCAGCTTTACACACACATACACCTTTACACAATGTGTATTAGGAAATGAATAAAGATTCAGAAGGAGACATCTCCATTATTAACAGCATCTTGCGAGTCTCCAGTGTATGGTGATTGCTAGTTTCCGAGCTCTGAAGTGGAACAAAAGCAAACAATATCACTTTGCTTTAGGGACTCTGTGTTTCTTGTGTTACTGGTCTCCTCCATGCTCATGGTTTGTGATTTTGATTATTTCTTGAGTTGATGTCTTGTTGAGTGCAAAGCCTCAAAACAAATTAACCCAGAGGGGGAGAGCCAGAGACACCGCCCCTTGCTGCCCTGATGGCCTTGCATCTGCTTTCTTGCATCTGGCATATTTGGCAATAAGATTGAAAAACAGTGGGATGGGAAGGACTCAGAGGCAGAGTTAAATAAAATTGTGCAACATTTCAAAAATATAGTGCTTTTAAATGTGTGACTTGCCTTTAGAAAGTCTCTATCACAACTTGGAAATTGTGAAGTTGAAGAATAATGTTCTTGAGAAAAACTTCAATGAGAAAGGAGCAAATAAAGTCAGAAAATATCTAACTTAACATTGCTTGATTCTAGTGATATCCCAATATGTCATAAAAATTAAAGGGAAAAAGATTTATTTTAAAGATTAGAAATGTTCTTTTCAACAATGTAAAATAAAGGCATTCATTGACTGTGATGGAGTGAATGTTAGTGTGAATATCTTGGTAAGTTTGTATGTCTGTAGACAAATACAAGTTCCTCGATGTGTGTCACTCCAACAGTATTAAGTCAATAAGCCCTTCTGTGCTGTTAGAGTATGTGTGTTCTTGTATTTCCGTTCATCTCTGTCTTTAGTGTGGATGTAGGCGTACAGTGTGTCTCCCTCCTGGACTGTCATTATCTCCAGGGTTGAGTGTCAGGGAACCGTAATGATGGCTTAGCTATGTGGGTGCTGAAGAGGAGCAATCACGCTGAAGTCATGGGTCTGGCAAGCAATTGGTTTGTGTGTGTGTATATGAGTATTGTCTATGCAGGTGTTTGTGTGTGTGCTATGTATATGTGGGCTTATTTCTCGGTCTGTCAGCCGATGGAGGGAGGCCTGGCTCAGTCAATGTCAGAAATAGAAACAAGCCACCAAACGTGTTTAGACAGTGTTGACAACAGAATAAAAAGCAGGGCTCATCTTTCCTCTGTGTGTCTAATCCTGTTTGGATTGTTTTTCTACCTATCAATGCAGGATTTTGAGTGAACAGTGTTAATTAGTCACTAAACTCATTAATAGATTCTTGTGAGTCAAGTAATGGCACTTGGTGTGGTGACCCAATACTGAGTGTGCTCTGCTGTTGAACAACAGCTAGCTAGACATGGATCATTCATTCACATTGCTCGTATTTCCATTATGACTGCTTTAATGTAGCAAAGGGGGGATTCATTTTAACTTTAGTTATCTATCTTGCCTTGATTGAAATTAATTCTTATTTCATAAACCCAACTTTTATTTTCACCTAACAATATATTACTGAAACATCAAATGTTAGATTTATGTAAGCAAAGGCGTTGTATCTGATGGAGACCTCTTAGAGAATTAATCCATCAAGATATTGCAGAACCACACTTTATGTAGAATAGTCTCCCGTGACAACAATTGTGCGCTGATACTGGCAGCAGCTGTTTGTTTGCTCTGATTCTGTGGCATAAGTTACTGTTGGGATTTGATTCTTAGATTATTTCCATCTGAGTGAGTTCAAGAGGCTGATGGTAAGATAGAAAACAAAGACAATATTCAAATGGATGACAGAAGGGAGGAAAAAGAACCAGAGAGACAGGAGGGAGAGGAGTGATGAGACACTAATATGCAGATGATGAGAATAATTAGGTCTAATGAGCAATAGAGGACTAATGGTACGAGTGCTCTAAGGCAGACTGCAGGCTCATTTCCAAATTTTGCTAATTTTAGGTTTAGAATGGCAATTCTTATTTATCTGTCACCTTTATAACCAGAGATGGGTATCCAGCAACACAGCCAGTTCTATCTATGAAGGTATTACTAGTATAAATTATAAATAAATACCATGGTGTGGCTGCTTTAATATTGTGTTTTTATCTTGTATTGTGATGATACAAGTTTATATTCTATACATTTTAAACTGTAGCTAGCAAGTTAATTAGGTTAATGTTAACTGGTTTAAAAACCTTTTTCCCCTCAGTGTTTCATTATCTCAAATTCTGACCCTAGAGCTCCCTAATGTCATCTTAGCTTAAAGTCTGATATGCATGAAAGGCTAAGTGCTGCTGCTGGTGACATGCACAGCTCCATTTAGCAGCCAGAGCTTGCAATTTAGACCATAGGTGGCATTAGTCACCACCATCAGGGCACAGTGGGTGGGTGACACTTAAGGGCTGCTAGACTTGTTGTCACCAGCAGCAGAGCGTCTGTCTTTGATATGCTGTTGGTTGTAGGATTTTAGCTATGGTTACAGTGTTGCAAAGACCCCAGGCATGTTGTCACACTCTATTTTGTCATATATTTTATAATGACATGTTGGTTTCGAGATGTGTGCAGCAGGTGAGCAGAAATTAGAATGAGAGAGTAGAGGCATTGCTTTGCTGAAAAGCTGAATTGATCTGGGCTTCATTTCTGCAATTTCTACTTCAGATTCATTGCCCCCTAACACAGTGGAGGTATTATTGAAAGTATCACAAAATACCTAAGCTGACAAGAATTAGTGGCTTTCCTAAAGGGCTTTTATTGTTTTTCCTTTATCATTTCATTTAATTTACAATTTTTTCATATTTGTTTATCAATTGAAACAATAAAGAGTGACTGAACACACTAGTCTGTGTTTGTATCTTTTCTGGACCATTGCATGTAATATGCGGTGCATTTGCCATTTAGCCCCCATGCCTTGACTTGCCAGCATAATTAGCATCGCTGGAGTTGGCTTGTCAGACTTTAATAAGCAGCTGTGATGGTGGAGACATTTAGATGACAACCCATTTAGATGATGCTGTCAGCACTGTACAGCTTTGTGGATGTGTATGAAATGTACAGTGCCGCATAGTGGATTACTATTGAATCACAGGACATAGTTACTTACACTATTAGTGGTTCAGCTTAAATATTGAAGCTGCATTAGAATTATAAAATATGTACTTGTTTTGTAAGCATGTATAAAAATTGCACATCATCTCATATTTATAATGTAACCAGTTAATCATCATGCTCTAATATCACTTGTATATAGTTGTAAAGGTTCAGATGTGATTTTATCTGTGGTGCTTTGCCTGCCTGTTTGGATATTATTATTATTTTTTTTTTCCTGGCAAAGGCAATCAGGAAAATGTTTCATAATCAGTGTAGCTGTTGTGGTTCACTGATCATCCATTTGCATTATTTTAGTGAAGGGCTTAGTGGCTTTTACTCTCTACTGCCTGCCAGTGGAGTAATGTTTTTGTTTACTTCAACAATTTTCTCTCTGATCATTTAAATACAATCTTTGCTTTTAAAGGCTGAGCATTACAGTAGTTATGCATTCAGCCTAAATTATTTTAAATCAAAGGTAATCAGACATTCAGCAATATACTTCTTCATCTGTTTGACAGTCTCATTATGCATTCTGTGGTTTGATGTTGCATGCATACTCTTGTGAAGCTGGGTGCCTACATTACACATAGTTCAAGGCTCATAGCTTGAGGTAAAGGTGTCTTTGGATTCTCACTGGTAGTGAAACCTCCAGGTTTTCAGTCTGGCCAATATGCTTACTTTTTTTCTAAATGCTATTCACCTTGACATCAAGCTGTATGAAGTTCATGACTGGCTATCCTTTTTGAGCTCCTACAGATGCAGCATCCAGCCCACCCTCTCAGGTTAGCTGCCATGGCTGCAAGAATATCAAGCTCTTCAGGAACACTGCACCGCTCACTGCACTAATGTTTGCGTACACCAGTGCAAACTGCTCTAAAGAACGACCACCAGTCGCACTGTCAACACTAGCAACACTAGCATTAGCCAGAACCACCAACAACAACACTAATACTAGCGAGCAGTCCTTGCATTAGCTGCACTAAAGAAGCACCACCACCCGCACCGCACTGTACCTTTTCCTGTTTGGTAGAAGCCAGCTCCAGAATAGGTCAGTGCAAATTTTCCCCCTAGCCAGCGTATAAAATCAGGAGGGCGTCTGCCATTGTTTGTCTTGGCAATGGCTTCTTACACTACAAACAGCAGAAAATGTAATAGCAGCACGCAGTGGACAGTACTAACTGTGGGTGGGTAGATGAACACAGAACACTCATTCCTATCCTCTCAGCATTTTTTTTTTTTTGGAAAGGTCCTCAGAGAGGCAGATAAACAGACATGCAACAGAAATGTCAGTGTGCTTCAATATACACCCATAATTATGTGCGGTTGAGAAACATTAGCAAAAAGGAGCGAGCGGGAAGCATAGCTCAAAACCAGCTGTTCCAGAGAAAAGCTCAAGCGCAAAATTTCAGCCAAGGCAGAAACAAGGATCTACACAGGTTATCAGCATAAAAATTAACAGACACAATCTGGGATGCTCCAAAAGGGGTATAATATAAGACCTTTAAGAATTTAAAGGATATTTCCTTTCAATGCTGTTTTTTATCCAGCCTTCAAATGTACTCTTCAACTGAAAGTGTAACCAATGTTTTCCAGATACTCACAATGCGTTTATGTCCTATTATGGGGGAAAAAACAAGTGGGGAGGGGTGTCTATGAGCCAAAGGGACATTTCTCTATATTTTCTCTGCTTTTATTTTGCCTATAGTCCTACTATATTTTAACCAATTAGGGCCCGGGTGTGTACAAGCCAAACTGTGGACTGCACCTTTTTTACTTTATCAGACAAGTAAATATTTAAGTTTAATATTTCTGTTTATTTGAATTATATGTGTCAGAATAAATAAATATTTTCATTTATTCATAGATTTATAATTTAATTCATAACTGGCTGATATTATTTGCTTGGGATCCTTTTTGTTGAATATTTCTAGCACTGTACTGCCGTTTTAAGAAATCAGGAGGAGAGAGAAGAGGAGTGGACAGGTAGCACAGTTGGAACATGTGGAGTGACACGGTTTCTTACCGTGTTCTGTGGCATTAATTGTTATCCTAAAAGCTGTGTTGGAATTTAATAAATGTTTGTGTGTTTTAACCATACAACGACATATGGAGTCGATAATTGTGTGACGGTAAGGCCTCAAATTTAAAGGTATGGATTCAAGAGACAAGTTTTGGATGCTATCAAATATGGAATTTTGCTGTTGTTCACCTAATAAAAAAATATCTGCATTTAGATATATACATGAGCTGCCCAGTACGATCTGATTGTCCTATTTTACATGTGTGAGAACTACAAGACAAACACATTTTGGCACAGCCTCATGCTGGGAGCAGTTTTTATAAAACTGTTGAAGATGCCCTGCTTGTCATGAAAGTGGCCTAATAGCCAAGTTTGGAAGGGATCTTTTTTTCCTAGAGAAAAAAGAACACAAAAACTTTCATAGTAGTTTATTAAAATAAGAAAATGCTGCACATGCTAATTTCCAAAACCTGAGATTGCATTTTTGTTGCTTTAGCAAGACTCAGATCTTTGCATGCCACATACTGTATAAGAGAAAGAAATTATGTAATCGTCTCAAAGACATTTCAGAGACTGCACAATATTATTTTTTTCTTTTGGCAAACTCACTTTACACAAGTCAACATCCTCTAAGTCATCTTCCTTTTGTAAAGAGAACATAAGGTTATGACCAGTTAATGGGTAGTTGAACCTTTCTGCACAAAGCAGCCTTTAGCAAAACTGCAGTCGGGGGGGCAAAAGCATCCCTTCAATGTAGTGCTTATGTGTGTGCGTGTGTGAAGCCTGCCAGTGCCACTGACTAGACTTCTTCCTCATTTCTGGCTGTGCTTTGCATAGGCAGACAGTTCTCCCACAGCAATGCCAGCTCATTGCTTTAATATGTTTTGACAGGGGAAGCATTATCACAGCTCTCATCACCCATCTGCTGTATGGAGCTGATGTGCACCCGATGATTTTTGAGCTTTAGAAAGAGTCGTGGCTGCTTACAAGTACATTCTTACATTTTCTAAGACATTAATTACAAGGTCCTCAAAACGCAGTTTACTTTTTTCTGTTCTCTTTCTGTTCCACGGCTGAACGTTTCTCACTTGGCAGAATCTGGAATTCATTCAGGTTTATGTGTCAAGTATCTCACAGCGAAATGCTCTGCCAGCTCTACCCAACACTTCTATAATTGGCTTCACTGCAGCTCTCTGCACCATGGGTCTGATGCTAAATATGTAAATATTTTATATGATGCAATTTCTACAAGCTTTTGTGATGTAGCTGACGCATGGAAAGGGCTTGAGCAGCTTGCCCAAGAAAACTGCAATAATACAACCTCTCTGGAGACAAAACTGAGGGTTATACTGCCACTTGTGTCCATATATATAAATGACCTGTCTACAGTGTGTGTATACTCTAGTGCTGTTGCCAGATGACGCACACTGTGCTGTTCTCTACTTCACCACTAAGTGTCTCTGTGCTTCTGCACCTGCCAGTGATGAACTTGTCTGCACATCTCTCTAGTTTATCCTCTGACATATTCAGTTTTTCTTGCTGAGCTCATTATTTGTTATTTTTTCATTACAAACCAGTCCACACTCTACCAGCACTTAAAGAAGAGGCACTTTTTTCCACTTCTTTGTTGCCCATGAAATTAATTTAAATTTAATAGCATTGGGGATGGATATTCCCCTGACCCTTATTTAAAGGATGTTGGCTTTGTAAATACACATAATGTTAACACAGACATTACACATTTACATAATCAGTAAATCAGGGCTAATGAGCATAATCAGTTAGTTTTACACCAGCCAAAAAAAAAGAAAAAAAAGAAGACTGTAGTACGGTGCTCAAATAAAATCACGCATACAGTATGTTTATAGCGGTCACTTAGAAAACATATTTTAATTTCTCAGATCTAACATTATCCTGTCCAGTCAGTGATTAAATTACACATACGTCAAATGATGCGTCTGCCTTTCTAATTCTGAGGTTACTGTCAATAAATACTTTAAAATGTTTCCTGAAAGCTGAACTCAATATGCCATTTGTCATGAATGTGAAGTGTATTTTGCATTTCCTAAATGCATTACTAATGAGACTTCAGCTAATGTGGCTTCTCTGGTTACTATAGACATAAATTGCATGTCTGTAAGCACACCAGTGTAAGACTGTGATAACAGAAGAGGTGAAATAATAAGAGATCCTAAAATGCTACTCTGAATTTGTGCCTCTTTTTTTACACTTAAGTTTAAAAGTGAACAATTTACAGTTAATGTGAAGCCTTTATTTTAGTCTTGCTTCAGGCAGAAATATCACTGTTCTTCACTGTTAGATCTCACATAATGGTTGTAAACAAAGACCCCCTTCCAGGTTGTCAGTCAAACATTATTGAAGAAGTTAAAGCACTATTGATTTAAAGCAAACATGGGGCAAGGTGAGTTCATTGGTTAATACCAATAATACATTTTTCAGTTACATGATTAAATTAAAGAAAATCTAAATTATGAAGACAGATATCACATGTTTATTGTCTTAACCTATTCATTTTTTATAGCTTCTGTAAATTACCTGACTCTATAGTCTCTGTATGACTTTTACATCACTCCATGAAGTTGTGTTTCCATGCAGACCATGATCATGCCATGCGGGGTCTGACTTGGCCACCTACTCATTTGTTTGTGGTTTCACTCGCTTCTATAGTGAAAGGACAACCATCTGAATAGTTTAGATGTTTTGATAGTGAGGACGCACACCCATAAAGTGTGTGATCTTCAGGCCTTCTAGAAATGAAGAGCGGGCGATGCGCTGATAGGATGATGAAGTAGAATGACTGACACTTCGGCGATCATTACATTTAACCATCTGAGTTATGTAACCCGGTGGGGAGCCCGTTGGGATGGCTGAGCGGTTGACGTTGCATCGTGACGACGTGTGAATCTTATAGGTGCATGGGACCTCGCTTCTCCATCAGGGATGGAGGAGCGCTCGATAACCAGGAGACAAGCTGATGCTCGCCTCAGTGTGCCTGAAGACCCTGTGATGCGGCAAGGAGGGAGACGGTGTCCCTTCGCCTTCGCGCAGCACCAGTGAAACGGGGATGCGGTTTTCCGGCGCTGACTGATTCTGTTTAGACTCCAGGAGAAAGAAACATTGGCCGCTCTCTGCTGGAGGTAACACTCGGAAGGCAGAGAGCCATGGCAGGTGCTAAGCTGACTCCCTCGCCATCGGAAATCGACCCCGACGTAAAGACCGAAGTGCAGAAAACCCCCGAGCCCTCCTGGGTCAACCCCACCAGTCCTCTCCGGACCATGGGCTCTTTTGGAAGCGATGCCGGGCAAAGGTAGCAGCCGCAGATCCGCACAAGTCGCATGTTTCCGAATGCAGCTCGCTTGCAGACGTGCAGCATCCGCGAAATAACGTGATGCTCCGAGCGCATGGTGCATAAAGTCTTCCCAGTAACTTAGCTCGTGATTATCCTTTGAAAAGTTATGCCGTAATCAGTGTTACATTACCATTACATGTATTCACCTGTTTTTATATCTTTCCCACGGAAATATGTAGGAATGTGAATTGATACGCACATGGCGATATAGGCTGTTTTTTTTCACTAGGATTAAACATTAATGCAGCCAGTGCATCTGCTTATGAGTCAGCTTCATGACACATATAGGAGCTGAATGACTGCACATATACCGTCAATCATTTTCCCCTCAGCATCCTTGGGATTCATTTAATGGCTGCAGTGCATCATTACATAATCCAGTGGATGCTGCACCCACATAAGAATTTTATGAATCCTGATGTTTTATATAGTCCGGATTTTTATTTGTTTATTTTTATCACATTACATGCAAAGGTGAAACCAATCAAGAGTCACAGACAAAATGCAAACCGTTGGGGATCATGTTGACATTATTACACTCTTGTGCTATATTTGAGCACATGTCTGTACCACTCTGTAGTCACATCTGCAGACTTCCACTGCAGGATGTTCTTCTGAAATTTGGTAGATACACTTGATTGTGGTTTATCTGAAATGGGCCAAACCACCAACAACTGAGAGAGGAAACATGTTTTTACTTTTACTTTTAGTGAGACAAAATAACTTAGCTACAGAATTTCTGCCATTAAAGCTGAACTGCTCGCTTTTCAGCAGGCTATGAGGTTGATTTGGCTAAAAACAGAAATATTGTGCTTGTTTGTTTCTGAAACCACTGCACAGCCAATATGCTTTTGGTGCAGTGACATCTGCCTCTCAATATTAACCACACAATACTGCACTTATCTGTTTTTAATTGAGGATATTGTTTGATCAGATTGCTGGGACATGTTGACCAAATCATGGAACATTAGCTTTGGTATTTATTGATTGAAACAGAATGTCAGTGTTTGAGATTAATATGGCTTAGTATCATTGTAAGATCATTAGGTGTGTTTCTAAAATATCCAGTAAAAAATCTGGCAAAGGTGTTGGCTCATCACTCAAATCTTATCCATTAAGAACAACTGTGTGAAGGCTCTTTAAATATTAATAAAATGCATGGTCTCATCTCCTTTACTAGAAACTATGCCCCTTCAATAATAGTGGTTCTATCAGAAATCTTCAGTGATGTTACAGATTAGCAGTGTTAATTTAGAGAATGTACTTGGATTGACCTTAAAGATGGGTGAGGAAGGTCTGATCCTTAGTTATATCCAGCACCTTTAAATATGCAAAGGTGGCAACTTGACCCTTGTTCATCCCTCTAAACTTTCTGATGTTTTTCAGTTACAGTGATTAAAGGTTTGAGATGATGGAATAGCTCAAAACTATGTGCTCAGTGCTTTTTTTTATATATACACCAAAAACAGTGGTTCAGCTGAAGATAAAAATATGATGATCACAGTAAACATAATGCTGCTTTACCTGTACTCAGCTGCTGACTTTCTTGTTTATGTCTGTGCTAATGAAAAATGTAGGTTTGAGCGGTAGAATATTAGTTGGCATTGTTAGCTATTATCATTTGTCAACTAGCAGGACGACTAGAATGTTGTGACTGTATTTTAAGCTTAATAATAGAGAAAATAGCAAAACGTCTTATATTCTGTCAATAAATGTGATGATACATGTGGCCATAGTGACGATGAAGGCAGGTTTAAACACTGATATTTGTGGATTGGGCAGCTGGTCATCACTTGGTGATTCTGAATGCTGCTAATGATGGCGCTGGTACAGACAGCTGAGACCTGTAGCTGCAGCTGTAGTGATAAAATAAAAAATAAGCAATAATGACTGTGAATAATAAATCAGAACTATGATACCTGTGCTGGTTGATGGAGACAATCATGGAGATTTAACTTGTGGTTAAAATCTAAACAGGTTGAAACAAGAGCACATGCTGAATCCATTTGAAGAAGTTGAACAATATTGACTGTGGCTAAACTCCCAAGCCAGAATGTTTGTATGGAGATCCAACACATAATATCTGCAAATGCGTGAGGCTGTCAAACCTAATGCATCATCTGGCAAGTTGCCATGAGTAATCAGATTTGGACCACTGTCAACCACTTAGTATGGTTAGGTCGTCATTCTTAGCAACAGTTCTCATCAATTTCATATCCAAAATTAATGGAATAAATGTTTGTCTTAGATCTTACTGCTGTCACATTACTTTACTCTGTCAGAAACAAACAAATTACATTTATTTTACGGTCCACACAGAGCCCCTGACTGTCCCCGGTAGGCTGACAGGATGTTGTCAGGAACCAGAAGTCTCTCTAGGTTGTGAAATGTGATCAGCGTGGGATTTGTGTCCAGCTGGCTCGATAATGAGAGGATGTGGAAGGAGGAGAGGGAGAATCAATACTCTGGCCCATCGTACGACACAGCCTATTAAGAATTATCTTATTTTTGCATAATTTATAGCACCTGGGAATCGTCTTTATATCTGTGTGCATATAGGATTCGCTATAAAATATTGACATCCAAATAATGTAGGCAACAAAGAGACTAAGTAAGGCTTGGAGGAGCTTCAAGAACAGAGGGATTGACCATCTTTTAAGCACGGGATGTGGTCAAAACTAAAACTTGCACAGATTTATTTTGGCTTCATCCAGACTGGCCACCACATTGTCACTTCATGTAAAAAATCTGTTTGGAAAATGAGCATTTGGTTTGGCCTGTTGATGTATGCATCTGAATTTTAGAGTCAAGTAGGAGCTGTTTGTGATAAGATATTCTCATTAAGGCTACACCACTATAATAAAACAGAATTACTTTTTTGCTGCATATAGGCTAATGTAGTAGCAACTTGATTTAAATAAATAAGGACAGGCCTCTATTGGCAGATTTGCAGCATACACTTTATACCATCTGTTGACATTTCAGCAACAAAGAGCCTTGTACAGAGTACGGAGCTTATATTTCAGTCTGGTCAGTCTACATTCATTCATTCAGTTTTTGTAGACTTGCAAAACATGGGGGATCATGTTGACATTATTAAAGTCTTATGCTATATTTGAGCAGATGTATGCACCACTCTGTAGAGTCACATCTGCAGACTTCCACTGCAGGATGTTGTTCTGAAATTTGGTAGACAAATTACATTGTGGTTTATCTGAAATGGGCTAAACCACCAACAACTGACAGCGGAAACATGTTTTTCTTTTACTTTCAGTGAGACAAAACAACTTGAGAGTTGCAGAATTGCTGCTATTGAAGTTGAAACAGCTCCCTTCACTGCAGGTTATGACATTGATTTGGCCGAAAACAGAAATATTATACTTGTTTGCTTCTGAAACCACTGCACAGCCAATGTGCTGGTGGCTCAGTGTCATCTGCCTCTCAATATTAACTGCACAATACACAATACTTGTCTTGTATTTAATTGAGGATATTTTTTGATCAGAATGCTGTTCACCAAATCATGGAAAATAAGCTGTGGTATTTGTTGATTAAAACTATTGTGATTTTAATTTCCGCATTTGGCAGACAAAGGCAAAAATGGTAAGAAACACTAGGCACATCTTTTTCAGACAGAATGTCAGTGTTGCTTTAAGTAGTATAAGATCATTAGATGTGTTTCCAAAATATCCAGTAAAAAAATCTGGCAAAGGTTTGGCTCATTACTCAAATCATATCCATTAATCACAACTGTGTGAAGGCTTTTTAAATATTAATAAAATGCATGGTCTCCCTCCTTCACTAGAAACTATGCCCCATCAATAATAGAGGCTCAATAAGAAATCTTCAGATTAGCACTGTTAATTAAGAAAATGTACTCGGATTGATCTTAAAGATGGGTCAGGATGCAGGTTTGAGGCTAGGGCTGATTATGTATGGGGGCATCTTTGTATTTTTTGTAATGACTTCTTTAGGAAATGCTGTCAATTGTGGCAAAACATTTAGCCAGTGAGGTTTTCTGCAATAATCAAGAATAATCTCTGCGGTTTCTCTGCAGAATGTCCTTATCCTAACCACTTTTCCTCTTAGCGATCACATGGTGCTGAAGCCAATCCCAGCTGTCACTGGGCGAGAAGCAGGGTACAGCCTGGAGAGGTTGCCAGTCTCCATATTATACATATATATTTAAGATACTCCACATTAGCATTGTCTTCCAATAACATGTTCAGTTTTCTAAAGTTTGTTAATTTAAAAGCAGAACTAAACATTAAAAAATCCTTTTGCAATGAGACATCTTTTCATGAAAAACATGGTATTTCTTTTGTGTCTGCAGGCACGTTGATGCAGTTATCTTGTCTTTATAGTGGTGAATGTGGCTCTCATTGTTGTTACTTGTTTAAAAGGCTGCACTGTGATCATTAATATAATGACACGATCGTTAATATTTTCTCATAACATGTGGAAATGTCCTTTAAATAGTTGTTTCATATTTATCATTATCAGTTTCCATTTTACTTCTTGTCTTCAAGACACCAGTATTCAGACTGCCACAGTATGTGTTCTCCTCTTTTTTTGTCTTGATGTGTATTTATAGTGCTTCCCAGTTGCATAAAACAATTACACCTCTATTTTGATTTGAGTACCCGCAGTTTAATGAGGGGCTTTAATGTGGTTCTTGGGGCAAATTACATGTTGTCCGTCATTATTGCTCATTAAAGCAGAAGGGTGAAATCTCTCAGCATTGACTTGAGAGATGAAACTCGAAATAATGACTGCCCTGGTTGCTATACACCCCCATAAACAAAATGATTTTTAAAGGCCTCAGATATCAGGATGATGCTGGTGGCCTTTAATTAAATCTCTGTAACACCATGTGCACAGCACTTCCATCCATCCCACCTGTCATCTCACTTGCCTTCTTTTGCTTCTTGATAGCATTATTTAGCAGAGAATCAATTAGAAGCCGTGAAGAATGTGATGATGTGGGATAATTTGAGCAAAAGCTCACAACAGGGGCTGTACAGAGACCAGAACAGACCAGCAAAATCTGAGGCGGGGGCAAGGAAAGGCAGGGAGGCACTCAAATTAAATTATATGCTCAGTCGAGAGCTCTCTAAGAGTCCTGTTATCATTAAGTCCATAGTATTAATATTGGTTAAGACCATAACAGTTTTGATTCACCAACCACTTGGTGTGTAGTGTTGCATTGAATGTTGTCCTGAGGTGCCAATGTGGCTTCAAAACATTCACATAAAGTTGAGCCGCTTGATATAGTCTCAACAAAAAATGAAAATTAGATAAGGCTACTAAGGCTACTAATAAGGCTACTGTAGCATTATTTGCTTATCACAGTACACAAAAGTTATCAATAGTTTTATGATATTCAAAGTAGATTATGCACAATCGACCAAGACCATTATTTTCTAGTGCTTACTTTATGGCCACAGGGAAAACACAGTTTTGTTTAATTTTTTACATATTTTTTAAAAGTTAGGTCTATTTAAAATATGTTGCTGTAACTGGGATTGTGAGATGAAACAGAAGCAGAGTTGCTATGGTTACCTGTAGTTTAATATACCTGCAGACAGATTTAGAGCTATAGTTTAGTTGTTGTCCACAACTGTGCATCAGGTATTCTGGTGTAAGATTTAGTCGACACGTTAGCTTGTTGTGTGTAGTGGGAATATTGCTGTTAGATTTTTTCTTTTTTTTAACCAGGTATTAAGTTACTGTGCTTGAACCAACTAGATGTATTTTTGGAGAGGAGAATTTGAGCTGCGTCACTGAGACATTGGGGACAGTATGAGGACTGTATAGGCTACCTTTCTGATGTAGGTCCTGGAAAAAAGCTGAAAACTACAAATCCCATTAGTGCTTGAAATTGCTGCAAAGTCCTCCTACTCTACATCAGCCAGTTAATGTAGAGAAGATTGAAATCATACTTTTTAAGTGCTGCATTTTGCACTTGTCTCAGTAGCTCTGCTCTGCTCTGGTTTTGAATCAGATCTGCTGCAAACAGGTGAGAATCAGTTTACAGCTTAGTTGTTTGTATTATAATCAGAGTAATATAGTATAGTATAATTTATTTTAAATATTTTTGTTATGTTTTATCTTTCTAAAAACCTAACCAGAGACATGGGCTGTAATTCTAGATGCCTTATATTAACTGCAACACAACAGTTACCTGTGTGTGACAATGACCACAAAAGGAACAGAATAAATAAAAATTATATGGTAACTGGTGAATATTATGATTCTTATTTAATATTTTTTGATATGTTACAAAGACAAAGCAAGCGAGGCGGTATATCAGTTGTAAGCTAAGGGAGGCAAATGGAGTCTGGGTTTATATTAGTCAGCCTGTGCTAAAGCTGTTAGCAGCCAGATAACATCTTTACTACTCATTAATCTGTTGTGAAATAGCAATTAAATGGACAGTAAGATCACAGCATGTTACCTTATAACCCAACAATTTATTTAGTACTTATTTTATTTATTTATTTAGATGGCCCTTTACAAATCACACTGGTAGCCTTAAAGTAAGTGTTAACATTGGAATAGGTGGAAAATGCTCCACATGAAGTTCAGTTCAGTCACCTACTCTGCACCAGTCTGCTGCCTACCTTTGAAAGCAGTTCAGTCTATCGTTTTATGTCTTACATGCTCTACAGGTCTAAAATAATGTGACAATAATTTCATATTGAAATGAATATACTCCATCCCAGCACGACTGCAAAGCTTGATCTGACAATACGCTGAAGCAATGTCCACCTTTTCAGATGTAACATTGTAGATACCAGCATACATATGTCACGTCTCATTGTGTATTTCCCTGTGAATTACGTCCATGAGTGCTGGGTCTGGGTGAAGCCGCAGTTTCCTGTTCTGTGGGAATGTTGCATCTTAGCAATGCCATCAAATGCATTAACATTTTCATGCTTGAGTATACCATTAGAGTGAATCACAAACTTTGCTGAAGTTTTATATTACAGAGTTCAATTTAAGGCATTTTTTTGGAGGACAGTGCACATAAATGCCTGTAGTTCATCTTCAGTAATTGGTTTCTAAAGGAAGGCAAAGCCATGTATTTATTCAAGCTCTGTGTTTGACCTTTGACTTCTAGTTCATCAGAGTTGTCAATTTCAGTCCTTAAAATCAATAGCTGGTTGTGTCTCTCTGTGTCAGTTCCTCTTTGTTACACACTTTTGTTTTCTCCCTGGTCGTCTCAATATGGCACTTTATGAGACTGTCCAAGAGAGTATGTCCGCTGATCCCCTGCGGTTTGCATTAAGTGTCCCATCTGTTCAATACTCATTTTACTGACTGTTTTTAATCATATTCACCTTGTATAAATGATGTGAATTAATACCTTCAAAATACAATTTGTATGTCCCTCTAAGCTCAGTCACCATCAATATCTACTGTAAATGTTTTTACTTATTTTTATGTGGAGTTTGAAGGTGACTCAGTGAAACCTTATTGGGAATCTATACCATGCAGTAAGAAGGAGATGCTCGAAGACAGAATCTGATGCAGTTTTGTGAAACACAGTGGACTTTATATCAGATCCTATTTTTGGCCTTCCTACTGCCAAACTTTCTTCAGATTCTCCCTCAAGGTTATACAATGTTTGCATTTGGACCCAAATGCGAGTGAATGCAAATGAATTGTGATAGCATTCTGAATGTCATCCTTTTCTTGCTTTTCTTTCATTTTCTTTCTTCTCATTTTCTCTACCCCACTCTCTCTTAACATGTGCCTATCTGTGTCCATGTGTGCTGCATCCAGGTATCAGGAGGAGTACAGTATGGACTCAACCAATGCCCAGTAAGTCCCTGGCAGCATCATGCTTGCATGGCATGGATTGTGACTGCAATGGTAACTGTACACAAAACTGATTGGAGAATTTCTGTGAGCACCAAACCACATTTGTAGCACTGTTCACTTGAATTATGTATGAACCGTAAATAGACTCAATACCGCGACTGTGTTTGGAGGTTACAGTGCCATTATTATCAAAGTGTGAAATAGCCCATTTATTTGTGGCTACCTTTTCAACTGTTGTAGTGGGTAAAGATCCAAGAACATGTAGAGCAGGGGTGTCAAACTCAAGTCCTCGAGGGCCGCAGCCCTGCTTGTTTTTCAACCATCTCTGCACTTACAGCTTCTGATTGGCTAAACACACCTGATCCAGGTAATCAGCAGAGGACTGGAGTTTGACACCTTTATAACATTATATTTTTGTCACATTTGATCTTCCCACAGAAAATGGTGAAAAGGTAGCCTATGTGTGTGTAGTTTTTTCTTCCTCCTGGTGCACTTGCTGTATTTTGACTGATTACCAAAGTGATATCTGGGCTTGTCATACCAGTTTCTGTACAAACTATACTCTGAGGTGAATATTGGTGAAAGAACATGTTGACGGCTTTGTGCTGTATTTACTGTATGCTGTGCATGTTGCTGAGTCACTGATCAGGAGAACATTTATACCACAGTGTTTAGCTGTTGGGATACTTTTAGTATAGATTTTTGTAGTACATTCACATTGAGGAATGCGTCCACTGCAGCAAATAGATCTGTGTTGTGTTACAGTGTTAAGGGCACCAACAAACTGGCATTATTACAAGAGTGATTTTGATTTTGTTTCCAAAAGCATGTGTCTTCCTTTCTTAATAGCTTTATCTTTTGGTCACTGAAAGGTGAACACAATATTTCAACTATGTCTTGAGGACTATGTCTTTGCTATGAACTAATTGGATTTTCGAGGTCAGAGGTCAAGGTCACAGTGACCTCATGTATGTCCCATATAATTAATTTCATTATATCTTGCACAAATGTCCACTTATGTTATTCATGTATAATCTTATTAGAATATGAGTCTGGACAGACATGCACGTTAATGTCACATCATCTATATTTTGTTTTTTTGGTTTTTTTTTTGCAAATGCACTTTGTTGTTTCTTGTTTTTAAAGGTTACTTTAGTTTTAGTGATGTTTATATAATTAAAAAATAGATCATCAACATATATTTTGTCATTACACTTCTTGTTACTAAAGCCACAAAAACCTGGGTGCAGCAGAGGTGGAACAAACATAAAACAATTGACTGTGGATAGGCCAAAATACTTATCTTCTTCACCAGAGGATGTGATGTTTCCTTAGGTGGGAAAACAGCATCTGACTGGGGGAACACACCTGGTCCAGGTAATCAGCATTAGGTAGCTCAGGGAAATTTGGAAAACAAGCAGGACAATAACCCTCGAGGTCCAGTTCTCGGTGTTTTTCAGAACTGCAGCTTAGACACACATTTATTTTTTTTTGTCAAGTATTAATATTTTCTTTGGAGACAGATTTTGGGACCTTTTATGTAGTCTGTTTGTTAGATTGATTAATATTAATCAGCATGTAGTAGCCAACAGAACACCACTTTGGTCGAATCGTTTCTGGTGGATTACAGCTGGTGTATAGCGTTTTTTGAAAAACTGATGTGAAGATGTGCAGAGTGGTGAGCTATGAACATGTTTTGACATTCAGGTGTTCCCTTTATCGCTGTTATCCTCTTGTACTGATTATCTAAGCTGAAATTCAGGCTGACAGAGCATATTACATTTTGTGTTATGCTGTAATGCTGCCCAAGACAAATGAACACCCTCTTTATTTCAGTGTGTGAGGCTTTAATCTTATTCCTTCATCTCAACATGTTAAAGGAGAATAAACATTGTTACACACATTCAGCTACTGTAGACAGTTTTTTCTCTTTTATTTTGATGAAAAACTACAGTATAGGACTTTATTCAGACTTGGCCTCTCACAAACACAGGTGAAACCAAAGTAATTTACATACTATACTTAAAACCACTCACACATACAAGTGAAATCATACTCTCAAAAGCACAACTGAAAAGGTCTTACACAAACAGCTACAGCTTCAGTGAGGAATCTTGTAGGAGCAGATACCAGTGTGGCTAACAGTCATTAGCCTTTACTTTAAAATCAATCACTTTTAGTTATCCAGCTTACGGTTCAACTGAACCGCCTTCTGTTTTCACTGGAATGACAGTAGTCTTTACAAGACAATATTCTAGGAAACATTACGTTTTGCATTCAGCTCATCAAATAAGCTTGTCAGAATTAATGATCAACAACAATCATATTATGAAACCGATAATCAAATCTTGGTCAGGAGTGGTTGAAGTTCATTCTTAGCAGATGCCCAGATTTCAGCTGGTTCCTCTCAAAATGGAAGAGCTTGATACTGTGGCACCTCTGAGTTGCTACACTATATAGGAAGCAAGTTTCATTACAGAATAATTCCTGGAATGCATTAAACATCCGACTCTCCAATAGCAGAGGTTTAATAAGCATAATAAGCTGTGTTTGTGGTGTATGTGCAGAGGCTAGCACGTCTCCCCTAATGGTAAGAAAAGAGAAGACACAGCTCATGGAAACAAAGACAAATGTGCAACTGTGAAACAATTCAAGAAAACTTTCCAGTTAGCTTTTACTGTACCTTCATTTAGTTATGAAACATTCATTTAATTACAAAACTAATTCACAGTCATCACGTGATAATCAATGCACTAACTGTAGAGGACAACATCAGTGATCTTTTAATGCTAAACGTCCCTGCTCATATAAATATTTTGCATGAACTGTTTTACTTGCAAACATTCTGCACATTAACGTTCATGTCCCAAAATATTGTCTCTTTTTTTGACACCAACAGGTTTTATCAAATCAAATGTTGTCTGAAAAAAAGTTTTAACTTTATCAACTAATTTCTGAGTTTTACTATTGTTCCCTTTATTAGATATTTTGTCTCAGAAGTACTATTGCTAAGCAAGCAGATGTTATACCAAAGCCTCTGTGGCCTCTTTACTTTTGACAACCCTGTACTCGTCACAGGTCTCTACTAAATACAGAGCCTTAAGCTCATGTGATTTTAGACTAAAAAACTACCTTACTTGCCATTTTGAGGAATGAGCAGTGTCCTCTTGCCTTTAATAACTGTCTGGTAAGCCATCCATGCAAAAAAGTAAATGAACGCAATGTGTAGTCAACAATAAAGTGAACAACGCTTTTAATATAACTGCATATTACTGTCAGTACTCCTTGACAGTTTGACAGCAGCTTCTTTCAGATGCTGATTCAAGGCTAAGCTATAATAAATTCTGCTGCAGTGCACTTTTGTTAGTTGATTATCCTTCTCCAGCTGATTATAACAAAAACTCTTAGTTCATTCTCAGAGTCTTTGGTTTGACAGAGCACTGTATTTCTAACTGTAATGAGACTATGGGACAAATACAGTAACTTCAGTGTGTGAGTAGTATGTGATATGCAGTTTGGTGAAATAGGGCAGAGAATAACAAAAATGCTAGGGCTTTTGAGTATTCTTGTCCAAGTGTAATATTTTTAGAATCCCTGCAGCTTTTATATCAAGCACACTTCTGACACTGGTGCATGGGACATTTTCTATTTTCAACTGTTTGCTTTGTCAGGGGGGGGACAGAACAAATGTGGGATCAGCAAAGTATTCAGGCTGTGATGGGAAGGACTGTTTACAAGACAAGATAGTTGTATTATTGGTTTGCGTACTAAATATGTGCCTCAGATCTTACCGTAAACCATGACACAAGGTTTACTTACTTAGACATGGATACTTTGTGTTAATTTCAAATCAGAGCCTGAAGTAATGAAGCATACAGAACCATCAATGCACAATTTCTCATACTCTTTTGGGGGGTTAAAAAACAGGTCCCTGACATCTGCCGAAATGTCTGTAAATTTTCATGCTAAAAAAATGTTCACATCCTTGTTTCTGCCCTGGCTGAAATTTTGCCTGTCTCGGGAACAACTTGTTTCAGGCCGCTCACCCTTTAAGTCCTGTTTGCTGACGTGTGCCTTGCATGTAGGATGACCCCACGTGGAGTACCAAAGTGTCATAAGGACTGGGTACAGATTCCGCAGACTGCCAAGAACACTGCAAACACAGATCATGTATGTAGTATTAAAACTCCCTGGTTGACTGCTGATACAGTCAGCAGCTTTTCCTTCTCCGCTCCCCAGCAGAGTAAGCACGACAGCAGAGCTTTCGCTCCGATATAATGAGGTTACAAAATCATGCCATGCTGCTCTTACATGCCATGAGATTTTAACATAATCCCGCCTAATAAACCCATAAAAATAGCTTTAAAAGTTTCACACCATGTCCCTAGTCAACACTAAACAGTCCTGTAGTGAAACTAAATGACACTTTGTCTTGCTCAGTCAGATGCACTCATACACACACAGGTTCCAGCTAATCCAGTAAAATAACAAGAGAAGACATGTTTAAATGGTAACACTTGAGGCTTCAAACTCTGAACAGGACCCAGGTTTAGGTAGGCCAGAATCATCTTTGTGCTCCAGTCTTGAAGGTAATCCAGCAGCCACAAACTGATTGTCACTGTGTGTGCATATTTAAATATACACACTAAAATCTGCCTGGCTTGCACAAGGGAGGACTCAACAATGGCAGACACCAAGCGCTTGGCAGAGGCTGTGGTGGATGGTGATTGGCCAAGACCCTGGGTAGGGTATAACTGCTCCCCTGAATGACGTGATAGAGGGGAGAAATCCAGATTGGACTCTTTTGGGGTTGGATTCTACAAAACAGGAAAATGTAAATTGCTGTGTACTTACAAACACCCGAGAGGAGACAGAAATGTATAAAAATGACAAAAAAGTGGATTTTGCATGATGTGGGACATTTAAACATGTTGATGATGATGTTTCCGATAGGTTAAATGGTACTGCTGTTCATATATGCTTGTCACTGCAACACTCCATATGACAGATCTGGCAGCTGTTTCACTATTTTATACATTTGTTATTTATTTGCTGTACAATGAAAACAGACGTTTGAACAGCTCCAAATGCCAGATTACTTAGCACTGTTTGATGTATTTATTTACCGAGTGTACAAATTAGTTGTAGTTGCTTCTTGTTTCAGGCAAGGTTGCATAAAATTGTAATCCTGTAACTGGCAATGGTCATTGTGTACTGTTTGTATTTTTGTGTGTGCATTTTGTGTGTGCTCGTTCATAAGACCCTCCCACCAGGAGTCACAGGTTATATTACCTGTTCCTCATTACATTATCATCATGACTATCATGCTACTGTCACGCTACTGACTATGTAAACAGCTGGCTCCACATGTCATGTACACTTAGGTTCAATCCACTTTTTTTGTATTTGACAGTCTGGTTAATGTCCATAGATTGTCGATAGACTACAGAGATGCCAAATAAGAGCAAGAGTACCTGTATTAGTGTGGGTCTGCGGTTACTGAGTGTGGAGGAAGTGCTATAATATTTGTTACCTCAGTTGAAGAGTATACACACACACACAAACGCACGCACATGCGCACGCACGCTACACTCAGTCACTTCTTCTCTGTATTGTTAAGCCTGTGCTCAAGCAAATAACACATGAATGAGAGAGTGCATTTTTGGAGTCACATTTCCTATTTATATAGTGTAACTGCATGTAATGTACCTGTAGACAAGCTGGGTAAACATGAAGCCATGTCTGTGTCCACAGAGAGACAGTCTGAACATTCATTGTTAATCTTAAATTCAGGCAGGTCCTCATGAGCTCCTTTAAAGCGTCAGTCAGTGAAACAAATAAATATGTCAAAATGCTTGATTTCTGTGATTTACATGTATTAACTCTGTATGTTTGGGCAGGATGGATTCACAGTGATGGGAGCAGGTGTGGTTGGTTTCTATACACAGTTTGTGTGGGTGTATGATAGTTGCTTTATCTGGAAACGCACAACACACAGACACATCACTGAACATTACACAGTAGTGAAGCCAGAAGATAATGGGTAATAGGATAATACTTCAAATGTGTTTCATATCTAACGTTCTTTATTTTACTTATACTCTTTATGAACACATATATACCTCCATGCTGTAATTGGCCTCCTGCTCTGTCCTCTCATTTGTCTTTTTGGACAATGTAGCCATCTTGTCAGACAAAGGAGAAGCCTCCACAGGCCTCTCCTGTAACTGTGGGGCCATTATTACTTCCTGTGCCTGCTCATTAGTGTCAGCAAGCTCTCTACATTACAGTAACTGTTAATTAGCTTGCTTCACCACCTTTGTTCATCTAACCGGCCTACAGTGCCAACACCATCACTGCTGCTGAAAGTGATTGTTTGGCACTCATCCAAACCTACCAGAGTCCATTATGTCCACTCATTTTGTGTTACCTTTCATGAGAAAATGTTGCTGGATTTGAAGTATTGTAATTTAATAGGAGATGATTACCTTGAATTGGACACTTTTGTTTTAGTGCTCGGTATGAACCAGGATGACCCCATGTTCTTTCTTGTGCTTATGAAATATTAAAAGCAAAATGAAATTGCTAATGTGTCAAATCGATCAACTTGAATTAAAATCTCAGCAGAGAGATTAAAACACTTTACCTTAAACTCAGCATGTATCGTGTCTAAATATTAATATACTTAATATATTAGAATAAATGCACCATTGGAGTAGCTTCATTTATATTTCTTCATTATCGAATAAGTGTCAGCGCTGCACATGTTTAATCTCATTTCATCTGCATTTGCAGCTAATGTTTCATTGTGAATGGGAACTATATACAATGACTGATGGTAAATTAGTCTGAAAACATTTAAACTGCTTTTTTCTGAGCTAGATTTGCACAAAGCAGGTGTGTAGTTCCTTTTTACTGGGAATATTTACAATTATGGTGTTAAAACTATTGACATTAATGAAAACTTTGCTAACTGCAAAGTTTGTTTATGCAGGCAGAGTTTGGAGTTCTAATTGTTTTGAGGCTGCGTTAAACAGGAGCACTAGGGATATGGGCATACAATACTGCAGGCATGAATGTGGCGATACCTGCAAAAAAGTTGTTTTCACTTATGTTGCATTTAATATAAATTATTTGCTTTGCAGTCTTTGGCCAAATGAATATCCGTTGCTCTCTTTGTAATGTACTCTGCACATCACTATGTTTCTGTAGACTGACCTGTGTATGTTTATACTGACTTTTTGTCCTCACTCCCGACAGGGTGCAGGTGGAGTTCTATGTGAATGAAAACACCTTTAAGGAAAGACTGAAGCTTTTCTTCATCAAAAACCAAAGGTCAAGTAAGTACAGCCAACAGGGAGCATCACACCATTCTCCTGTTTTCTCATAATGCAAATGGTGAGAGGCTTGCCGCCGCTTGTTATGCTCAGAACTAGATGAACAGATAAGGCATGACGGAGTAAATTGCAGCCTGTGATGACACATATCCAATTTCTCAGTCTCAGTAGGGGTTTTTATAATTACATTAGCTGCCTCGTTGTGAATTACTTGGGTGTGTACGCTGTGGCCCAGCATGGACAAAAGAGTGGCTCATTTGTTTAGAGACGTGTCTTTCGTATCTGAGAGAGACATTGGTTTAGCTCAGCAGTTGAATGCATTGTGTCTGGAAGCCATTAATTTCAATCTTGTAAAAATTTTGCCATCAGAACTCTGTGTCTCTGGAACGTGTCAATACTGTGATGTCGATGTGTCATTTTCACTAAGAAAACACAGAGTCAAATGAAAATGTCACACTTGGCTGCAGGGGTCTGTAGCTCTATTCCACTGCATCGCTGTTTGTCTTTGTCGAGTTTCAAAATCATTTTAACACTGATAATACCTTTGTCTGAAGAGGCTGTGTCATGATAGATTAGGTAGCAGTTCAGGTTGATTGAAAATTGATAATAGCAACACGCTCTGGCTAGTCATCATGTCTGCAGCGAAGTTTCTGGTGGCTCAAATTTGGTGTGATTATCAGTACAAACCTGTACTTATTCAAATAGAAGATTGTGATTGACAAATGTTATTAACACCCTTGGATCTTTGCAATCCCATCAGTCAGTTATCTTACGGTACAAACATTTGTGATGTTGTAAGCTCATATGTACTGTTTTTATTTTGTTATTTTTTGAGCATTTAAACATGATGTTTCAGAGGTAAGTGCTCATGTAAGGTTGCAAAAAAGTTGTGCAATAGGTGTTTGACAGATTTACTATCTTTTTTAAAAGGTATTTTATACATTTAAACAACTGGTATTGGAATAGAGAATCTAATTTCTAATGAGTAACTAAGTGACTGAGAAAATGAAGAGAGAAGGATCACACTTAGGTCTGTGAACAAAATGCCAGAGATTTAAATTGATCCAAATTCAAGAAAGTATTCCTTAAAGTAACCCAGATCAATTTTGATTGATGTTGCTGTTTTTGTTGCCTGTAGGCCTGAGAATCCGTCTGTTCAACTTCTCACTGAAGATCCTCACCTGTGCCCTCTACATACTGAGAGTCAGCTTGGACAACCCAAAGGAGATCAATGGCAATCCATGGTG
>OMLM01007476.1:174296-206935 GCA_900302695.1 Helostoma temminkii
TATATATATATATATGTATGATTATTTCACAATGCAATTCTATTAAAGTTCACAGAACATGAGCTTTCTGTCACAAATAATTTCTACCATTCACTAAAGTCTAATGTCAACCAATGACAGACTGTTTTCATGCTTGAGGGGCGCTGTTAACCTTTTCAAGCGTTTGTCTTGGAACATTAGTACTCATCCAATGCCTGCTTTTCTTTAAAGCATTGATTCCCTAAATAATTAATTTTATGTGTGGTTGAATGTCCCCTTTACAGTCACCAGTTCTCGACCCTATCTGTCTCTTTCTTCCTTTTTTCTGTTCCTCTCTCAATCATCAGGATGGATGATGCTGAGGCTTGCTTCATCCTGAGCAGCAGAAATGAAGTTGACCGAACTGCTGCTGTGAGTCACATCAACAGGAGTTTGTTGAAGCAATTAACTTTGTTTTGTTTCTAGTATAAATCCTTTACAATTTTCTGTAACACTGAGCAGGCTGGGTCTATGAGAAAAACTTCCCAGTTCATAAAATTCACATTGCATTTCCAAGTGGGTCATTGGATAGCTGGGTAAAACAGAATCATTTTCTGTCCCACAGGACCATCAGACTATTTTGAGGGCCTGGGCTGCAAAGGACTTTGCTCCAAACTGCCCCCTCTACGTCCAGATTCTCAAACCGGAAAATAAATTTCATGTCAAGTTTGCTGGTAAGTTTGGAAGAAACAAAAACACAATTATTTAAGTTTTCTAAAACTTGCTGTTCATTGCAATTTCTCCATTTCACCTAGATCATGTAGTATGCGAAGAGGAGTTCAAGTATGCCATGCTGGCGCTCAACTGTGTGTGTCCAGCCACATCCACCTTGGTCACTCTCTTGGTTCACACCTCCAGAGGACAGTGAGTACAGTGATATACACTGCTCACCATTTATATATACATTTATTAGTGTGCGAGTTGTTAATGTGAGCCCGCACTATTCGCATTAACCACATATGTATATGTATTGTACTTGAAGTGATTACTAGACTAGCCGACAATGTTATGTATGTTAATAACTTCTGTGTTTATGTCATACTTAAGTAGATGGATCTAGGCTACTACAATGTTCCTGAAATGTCAACCAAGTTATTTAGTGACTCTATGCTTTAAGCAGTGGGGTGGGACTGATCTTTTAACACATTCATTAGATACGAGTCTGACATTACTTCGTGGAAACTGAGGTTATACTTTAGCTGTTGAAATTTAACTCAACCAATGTTGTGTTTTTATTACAGAAACTTTCCATTGTCCTAGCTTTCAGTGGTCTGTTATTGTTTATGATCCTTGTGCCATTATTCCTGTGAACTGATTCAATCCCACTTCATGACTAATATTAGTTATTACATACAGAGTGTACTTGTTTTTTTTTCCCCAGCAGTGATTACTATACTGTCACCACTGCAGAAACTCACTTTCAGGTCCATAAATCTTACTGTTCCTTGTTGGTCTTTAAATCTGGATGTGTTTTTCACACTCTCTGCAAGGTGACCACTATACCATCACTGCCATTCACAGCAGAGACAAAGCACATAGATTTTATTTTCCATTATGAAAGTGTGTGGTGGCTTGAGGCTGTGAAGGTGACATTTGTGGCAAACATCATCACTTGTTAAAATATATGAACAGACTAAATAAAAGTACCTTCTACTACATTCACCACATGATAGAAGTGACAGTCTAGACCTTCATGTCACTGTAATTAAAGTAGTAAATATTGTGATATTGCTTTTGCAGGGAAGGGCAGATGTCACCAGAGCAGTGGCAAAGGATGTATGGACGCTGCTCTGGAAATGAGGTCTACCACATTCGCTTGTGTGACAGCAAGTTTTTTGGGGAGTACGATGGGAAAAGTTTCACCTATGCATCATTCCACGCCCATAAAAAGTTAGTAACTTTCAATACTTATATTTCAGTACTATAATAATGTTTTATCTTACAAGATTTGTTAAAGCAGTATATATTGTTGTCTCTGAGTGCAAAGAAAGCATTTGCAGCAATGGCTGAGTTTGAACTTTGCATGCCTCCTACCACTGTAGGTATGGTGTGTGTTTGATTGGAGTAAAGAGGGAGGACAACAAGAGCATCCTCCTGAACCCTGGCCCCCGCCACATCATGGCTGCCACCGACACCTGCTACTACATCAACATCACAAAGGAAGAGAACTCTGCCTTTATCTTCAAACAGGAGGAGAAGCACAACAAGGGCCTGCCTGTCACTGGCCTCTATGACGCCCCCTCCAGGCTGCCTGTGCACAGTATCATCGCAAGCATGGGTGAGAAATTATGTTTAGAAGTAGAGAACCTAGTAAAGAAAAAGGGATGGAAGGTGTTCGTAAACATTCAGGTTACAGACAGAGGCTTTAATTTAATTGTTTGAAAGGGTTTTCATGCAAGAAGAGAAAATGGATGCTTTATTGTTGTTTATTTACTGTAAATTGCATACACTGAACATTTCTGAATGGTGGCTGCCTCGGTGATGCTGTATGCTTTTGTTGCTGTTATGCATGAATTTTTTCTTACATGCTTTTTTACTTTTGACACTTTTGTGTTGTTTTGCTTTTTCTTTGACCTGTAAAAGTTGATCAGGCCACTTCATATGGTAAGTTTTGTGCATGATGCATCACTGTTTTTACTCTTGTTTACAATTTACAACACGTTCATAATACTACTACACACACCGTGTTAGGAAACCGTGTTATTTTTGTTATTGTTTGTGTAAACACTTGTAAATACTTTTGTTAACTTTTTTGAACTATTATAAAGCAAACCATATGATGTACATATATCATATACCAGATATATGCATTTTATATATATCATGCATCATATTACACACAGCTAATATGATGTATGTTAGACACATATTAATTAACAACCACACATTGCATTTGTTGTAGATCAAGTGTACAAAAATGTGATTCACAAAGCAGTACATTTTCTCACAGCTGTGGTCAAGGTGATACAAACGTATGTGCTGAACAAGTTAAATATGGACTATATTGTATTCGACATGAGATAAAATTCGACATGGCATTTATGTGCAACCTTTACTGTGTACATGTCACAGTGACAGTACAGTGCATGCTGTTTCTAACTATCCTTAAAGTGTGCAGCTCATGCAATAACTTTTTCAGGCACTGTAGCCATTGATCTGCAGAACCCTGATCCTCCCGAGGAAAGCAACAAACTGACCTTACCAACAGAGAACGGCGCTGGAAGTCGCAGACCAAGCATTGCACCTGTCTTAGAGATTGCTGATTCCTCCATTCTACCGTGCGACCTCCTGAGCGACCAATCAGAGGATGAGACTAATCAGTCGGATGAGGATGGCTCTGTAGGGTCAGAGTAAGTAAAGTGCCTGTGGTTTAATGTTAGAAAAAACACCTTAGACGTTGTGGGCACAAAGCGATTTGATGTATAGTAGGTTGTTCGGCTGCGATAAAAAAAATGATATGTGCTCATAGTGTCCTGTGCTCTAAACTTGATTGATATCACCTACCTTCATCTTCTTCATGTATCAGTGGTGGTAGGAAGCGAGATGGATGGGTCTGTAATAAGCATGTAATCTTTGTGTCATGAAGTGAAAAGGGGAAGTGATGAATGTGAATGTCATGATGGGTAGGTCAGTGCTGCTCCACTCCAGTGAGGCTGACGTATGGTGCACTTATATTCCTAACACTGCATTCCTCACCTGTCAGCTAGCCAGAAAGATAGTTGCGATGAGCAGCAAGTCAGAGGAGTCAGTTTATCTCAGCCACTTTGTTCTCTTTTGCTGTCTGTATGTGGTCTCAATAGCCTGAAATAGGCTTAGGATAGATTGTATGCTTGTGTGTCATACTCTGCACTTCAGCCCACACAAGTCCATCTGAACAGCAACTGTTAAACCTAGGTATCAGTGGGTCTCATAAAATTGGACATAACACAGGCTGCCTAACCTTTGAGTCTCTATTACTGCGCCCCATGGTGCTTGAGTAGTTTTTCTTCAACATTTGTCAGATGTGGTGGTTGGGAGGAAACTGGAGAAGATGCTGAGTAAAACCTGAGGTGCCACAGTGCCATCATGTGGTGATTATGTTGTAGGTTCATCTAAAAGTCTGAACCTCATTAATTTTAAAACCTTTAAGGGCACCCTGAAACTGACTGTGGTAATTGCAGCTGATATATTACAAATCACGGCACACACCACCAGATTGACTTGTTGCACAACAAAATGGTACATGATTAAACCTAAACAGAGCACAACAACACTGGAATTATTGATGCAGTCTACTGCAGTCCCTCAGGCTCATGAACATTTGACATGGAATGTGTAAGGAAAAAACAGCTTCGAGAGTTATTCATAAGATGAAATGCAGAAGCATTTGGCAGTAATTCATTATGATTTTTAATACAACAAAATATTAAGGAAAATAATTCACTACAGTCACTGTGGAGAATTTTGTCTTGGGGTCCACAAAGCAATACCTCAGAAAAAAAGGGAATACTATTAGTGATATTATTTTTTGTGAGGTGAAAACATTTATACCACAATACATTGGTAAATATTTTCGTCCACACTATTTTTGTGTGGTTTAGTAATTGCTTCAGAGAAAGTATGGAAACAAACAGGTCTAACAGGCTTCAGAGTTCAGATGAGGACTGCCTTATTGGACAGCTGCACAATATGTTAGTCATAACTGTTGTTAATGTTTTTTTTTCTCTTCTTTGTTTTTTTCCATCAGCTTTGTGAAGGGCTACCCTCCCAACTCACCCTACATCGGAAGCTCTCCCACACTGTGTCACCTCCTACCACAGAAAGCTCCATTCTGTTGCCTTCGTCTTGACAAGGTAAATTTATATGCAGGACTAAACAGAACTGCAAAAATACCCTGTAAAACTAGCTTTACACAAGCTATATTTCACAAGTCCTGTATTTAACAGCTAATTATGGAAACCTTCCCCATAATTTGCCACATTTTAGCAGTTTTAACTTTATAAATTACAAAGATCTTTTCAAGAAAGGCCTGTGCAATTTGGCAGTAATGAAGAAAGCATAAATTGCTACATCATACATTGATACAACTATTTTTCCTCTTACCTTTTACATAATGTCCTTATTTACTCAAATATAACAAGTAGTTGCTTAATATATTTTGCCTTTTTTCTTTAAAACCACTTAAAAAAAAGTTGTTCTTCCTAACACTATATTACTATGAAGTAGTTAGCACTGTCACCTCAAAGCACGAAGGCCATGTGTTCGAATCCTGTGATTGATTAGGTGTCCTGGTATGGAGTTTTCATGTTCCCCAAGTGTCTGTGTAGGTTTTGTATGGGTACTTCAGATTCCTCCTACCATCCAAAGAAACTGGTCACTCTAAATTGCCCATAGGTGTGAATGTGAGTGTGTATGTGTGTATCATCCCTATGAGCCCCAGATTATACCTCGCTTCTTGGCCAGTGACAGCTGGGATTGGCTCCAGCACCTTTGCGACCCTTCAAAGTAAAAGTGGTTAGGATAGAAGGCTGTTCCTCCTAAGTGCTTATCACAACTAGAGCTCACTGACTTCCTGTTTGTCTGTCTTTGACCAGGGTTGTACACATAACAGCTTTGAGGATGCCAAGGCATATGGCTTCAAGAATAAGCTGATAATAGTGTCTGCAGAGATGGCGGGAAATGGCCTGTACAACTTCATCGTCCCTCTGCGAGCTTACTATCGTCCCAGGAAGGAACTCAACCCCATAGTGCTGCTGCTGGACTACCCGTAAGATTTCTAACAATCTTGTCAGTCCAGATTGTTTTTACTCTTAACTGTGATTAACAGCGCTGGTGTTTTTTTGTTTGTTTTCTTAAGCATGTAGAATGTACTGCCAAGACCAAATTCTAAGTTGGCAGCAGCCTTAGGAGAATTCAATATGAGTTTCCTTTTTGTTGCATAATAAACCACCAGTTTATGTATTACAAAGAATCTACTCTACCTTCATCAACAAGGAAATCTCAGGACATTACAGCAACAGTGTCATAATCCATCACTGGGGTTTTACATAGCTAATTAATGTGGAATGCTAATTAATGATGTTTCCTGTTTCCTGCAGGCCAGACAACCATTTCTTAGAGGCCATTTGCTGCTTTCCAATGGTTTACTTCATGGCTGGCACAATTGATAAGTATGATTTTCTTATGGAACCCTTCTCATTTCAGTAGTGTTTCCATTTTTATTACAGCTACCAGAACGTCAGCTTAACTTAATAAATACTGGTGTGTTTGGTGTCCCAAAAAATAGACATTTCCAGAGAACGTTGAATGCAGTTCAGCTGAAGAATAGGTGATACAGACTGTGGTCCTTTTTAATTAAAAACTACTCTCTCATTTCTAACCTAACTAAATGGGATCTTACGGTACCTTTTAAAAGGTTTAAGTAACGTGTAAGTTGTTCGCTAAAAAAAATTGTGTAAGTTGTCTTCTAATCAAAAGCATTCAACTAAACCAGTCATGGTAGCATCACAAACATTGTCAATAAATATTCATGAGTTAAACCTATAGTATAATTATGCCAAACTATGCCAGCTGATTGCTACTTCATAATTCAATGTAATTTTACTGTAGTTAGTTTTTGTCAAATGTAATTACAAAATGCTTCCATTATTATTTATAAGCCTTTTGGAGAGTCATTATATTTTTCACTCTTCTCTCCATCTAAATGGAGCATATTTTAACATTAATGTTGTCAGGGCAGTTTGCAGTTACTCTTACAGTATGTAGTTGTAAGTAAGTGTAAAAAGTATTTTTATGGAACCCATTTTAATTAAGCTATTTGCAGAAAGTTGTTTTGTTAAAATATCCAAGGGACAAATGTCCAGTAATGTCAATAAACAGTTGTTTTCTGACTGGACCAGTTTGGACAACCTGCTGCAGTGTGGGATAATCTACGCTGACAACTTAGTGGTTGTGGACAAGGAGAGCACCATGAGCGCTGAGGAGGACTACATGGCAGATGCCAAGACTATTGTCAATGTTCAGACTATGTTCAGGTAACAGATGCATGTTTTTATTGTGTAGAAACATACAATAAACCACTAGTACTGTTGGTGGCTGTTTATCTTTTTGCTGGTTTGTTTTGAATTAAATGTGCATCGCTTTCCATTTAATCAGCTTCTTTGTGTGTACTCAGGCTTTAATGAAAAGCATTTATCAGTGTCACACACAGCCTTCTCCTCAGCACAAAGCATTTCGTCTCACCACTCAATATCCCTCTCCTATTATCTCTGCTCTCTGTTGCTCAGGTTGTTCCCCAGTCTCAGCATCATTACTGAGCTTACACACCCATCCAACATGAGGTTCATGCAGTTCAGAGCCAAGGACTGTTACTCACTCGCTCTCTCCAAACTGGAAAAGGTGAGTGGACATTTTCTTGAAGATGGAGTGAAATGAGCAAAACTTGTTTTTTACACCTTGTTGTGCTGCTTTTCTCCAGATAGAGCGTGATAAGGGCTCCAACCTGGCCTTCATGTTCCGACTGCCATTTGCTGCAGGCAGGGTGTTCAGTATCAGCATGTTGGATACACTGCTATACCAGGTGAGATAACACACAAATGGAGCTGAACTACAGGTCATTATGGGAAAAGTCAAGAGAAATAGAATCCCAGGAAAGCACATTTGTCTGTCAGTGACTTCATCTATCTTAGAATTTTGTGCAGTTATGACAAATTAAAGATTGAAACTTGAAGTAAAGTGAGTACTTTCTTTTTATCTACTACTACTACTACTACTACTGATAATAATAATAATAATAATAATAATAATAATTCATTTCCTGAGGAATTGCAGCTTCTGGGAAGCCAATCATTGCCACTTGTTTGGGCCTGTTCGAAAGTATAAAATCTATACAGAGCTAGTGTCCAGACATCTGGAACGAAAATTAAGATGAGATAAAACTTTAAAACTTTTTTTAAAACCCAATTAAATTCACGTGTTTCAGCAAGTGACTAGTTTTAGTTAAGTAATGTATGAAATCAAACTACCTGCGTATAGCTGAGACATGGGTAAAACAAGACAAGGAAACTGATAATGTATATTTCTCAGAAATGCAAGCACATAGAAGCACATACAGTACAGCAGTGTTTAGTGCTGTTGAAAAGCTTTTCACTGCAGCCGTTCTCTCTGACAGTCATTTGTTAAGGACTACATGATAGCTATTGCGAGGCTCCTTCTTGGCCTGGACACCACACCTGGCTCTGGGTACCTGTGTGTTGTAAGTAGGAATGCTTCTTCATCTAAGCAAAAGTTTTTTTAAGTTTGAGTAAACGACACGTGACGTCCATCGACTCAATCCTCTCTCTCTCTATTTAGATTAAGATCACAGAGGAGGACCTGTGGATCAGGACTTATGGCAGACTTTTCCAGAAGCTTTGTTCCTCCAGCGCTGAGATCCCCATAGGGATCTACCGCACAGAGTCACACATGTTCTCAACCTCAGAGGTAAGTTATGCTAATATTTACTATCTGACATCTGACTTCAAGTTTGGCTTTGGATATGCTTCTGAATTGGCTTTGGCTTTGGCTCTGACTCGTTGGCTTTCTTTCATTATTCCCTCCCCCTTTAACAGCCTTTTTCTGGCTAGTGTTTTCCTTCTTAATCTTCTTACTTTTAATGTCATTACCTCCTACTTTTTTCTGTTGTCTTTATATTTATTATTGTCTGTTCTCTTTTTTTCTTGCCTTCTGTTTTTCCATTATATCAAAACTCTGCATTTTGCTTTTGTTTTGGTTTGTTGTTTTTCGGGAATTTTAAAATAACCCTGTTGTTTGTCCTGTTTTTATTATCCCTTTTTTTCAGTTTTGTTTTCCCCATTTTTCATATTAATGATGTTTGCATAACAACAGGGAAGGAAATTAATGTTTTTGTTTGAGTACCACAGTTTCTGGTGCAGCCTCTAAATAATATATAGCAGGTTATATAAGCAGCTGGTATAAGAGACAAACCAGCCATCAAACAAAGACATACCAATGCTTATTAGTGTTAATTTCCCACTGTGTGATAGTAAATCACTGTATTTACTATTTCATTTGTTGAGTTGCAGCTTTTAATAAATTTGTTTGCTTTAAATGCTCTCATCTTTCATTGCATCTCTTTTTGTTTGGCCGTCTGTCCTTCTCTTGTTTCTCTTGTTTCAGTGCAAAGACACTGCACAGGTAAGATGCTTGTTTTTAAATTTGATATTTCCATCAGCTGTCAGCTTTTGCTTAAAACATACAAAAATTAAAAATATCTGAACCGCTATATCCAGAGAAAAGTATTATAGCATGAAAATAGCACTCAGAAGAGCATAAAAGTTTGCTGTTTTTAATTTAATGCATATTTGTACTGTATTTATTGTTAAGATGAAACAAAAAAAAACACAGTCAACCCATCACCAACACAAACATGCTTAGAAACATCCAGCATTACCACTGTCATCCTGCTCTCCCAGTCTCAGGTGTCCATTAACGTGGAGCGTGGTGAGGAACATCGTGAGCGTGGAGAGTCCTGGAAGGAGAAGACTGCACACAGGAACTCCACTACGAGTGACCAATCAGAGCACCCGCTACTGAGAAAAAAAAGCATGCAGTGGGCTCGTCGGCTGAGCAGGAAGAATGCCAAACCATCTTCTCGAGCCGAACGCATTTCACAGCAGAGACTGAATCTGTACCAACGTTCTGAGCGACAGGAGCTGTCTGAGCTGGTCAAGAATCGCATGAAGCACTTGGGCCTGCCCACTGTAGGATACGGTGAGTAGAACAGCAGAATGTTAAGAGAAGTTGTTTTTGCATTTGCTGTATAATGTAGAAGTTGACTTTTCAAAGTATTAGTGGTTAACAGTGATTCAATCATAAGATGGAATAATAGACAGTTAAAGTTTATGAAACCTTTAGATTTGTATCTGTTTCTGCATAAATGAATTACAATTTTAATGTCCAATATAGATAAAGGGAACCAATTAAACAAATGGCACAAAGTTGTACTTGTTTATTTATTTATTGTGAAAAATGATCCAACTCAACTCTACTCTCAACTCTACGATTGTTAGTTGATTTGAAAGAGAAATTAAAGTCACACCTTTCAGTCAATGGGGTAACAATCAGGTTTGAGACCCTGCCTTATTTAAAGATGAGAAATCTGGATCTTTGCTTTCAAAGTCTGATTTTAACAACACAAGGTTTCTAGACGTGTGTCATGGCTTAAAGCTGATTTCTGTAATATTACAAGAGTTGTTGACACTAACCAGGCTGGAAAGTGTTTAAAATAACTCCACTGAAGCACTGAACTGCCTTGCAGTATATATACAGATAAAGAACATTAAACACTACTGTTACCCTCCCCAGTCTTTCCAGTAGTTTTTCCAAACAGTGCTCCCTGTCTACAGTTCACTCAAAGCCATATGGATAAGCCAGAAGGACATTGGAAGAAGGTTTCATTGGACTGATGAGACCAAATTAGAACTTTTTGGCTTGAATAAGGACACTGTATTCCAGCATACAAACCCTATCCCATCTGTCAAACATGGCTTTGGGAGTAGCAAGATTTGGATCTGCTTTGTTGGCTCTGGACCATAATGGCTTGACTTCACTTATGGAGCTATGACTTCTGAGTTGCAAAGTTCAAACCAAAGTCTACAGGAAAGTGTCAAGTTATCCATCCACAAATCGAAGCTCAACAAACGTGGATTATTTAGCAAGACAACAACCCACAACACACAAGTTGTTCCACCAAAGAATGGTTAAAACACAATGATGTTTTATAATGGCAGAGTCGAGGTCCTGACATTACTCCTACAGAAATGCTGTGGAACAGCCAGAAGCAGGCAGAGTAAAAGCACCAAAACAATTTTATATGCTTTATATATCATAAATTTGCACTCCTCTGAGACCCATCTCAACACTCAAGAGTTGTATCATTGTTTGTCTAAAATGAGAGTTTGTGCTTCACTAGGTGGCTGATGCTCAGGCAGTAGTGGCCCGTCTAACTGGAATAACAACTGAAGGTCTATGTGTAACATAGAAACATAAAATGGACTGGAACAACTGAGAGACAACACGCCTTGTCCCATTTCTTAGAAAATGTGTAAAATATTAGTTATTGCAGCAAAAGGGAGTACTGTGCACCACATGTTCATCTACTTCATACACAAATATTTAAGATTGGATCAATTTCTACGATAAATAAATGAATAAATGCCTTTTTTGTTTGTTTATAATGGTCATCTTTATCTAGTTTTGTGACTTGTGTGAAAATCTGATTAGAATTTAGGATTTTTATGCAGAGACAATCCTAAAATGTTCACAGGCTTTCAATCACTACTGTAACAGAAAATACTGGAAATGAAAATGTTTATTTCAGAATGGAGTCTCTGTTCTCTAAACATATCTAAATGTCACAGCAGCTCTGATGGCAGAAATAATGTGATTTACTGAGTTAAACCTGAAATTGACGTTGAGGACGGAAAACATTAGGTCTAAGTCAACAAGCTAATCAGTATAGGTTAAAATTAATAAGTTTATTAATTATTATTATTAAGTTTTTATGGTCCTAATTGCTATATAAATCCAATTGTATTATTGTTTTAGCATAAAGATGACACAAGTGTGCAGTAAAGCTGAAACTCACCAGTTGGTTGAAAATCAATTTAGTTTAACTTTATAAACAGATATTACAAATTGTTTTTTTTTCCAGTAGAGTTTTAGGGCTGTTTTTACTGCTTGTACCTACTTACGTATTGCAGATCGTTAGTCATTCCTAAAGCACTATGACAGCACACTACCTGGAGTTACTGCACGTTTGAATTGTCGCACTGCACATGCCTCAGTTACCACCTGTCATTTTCACTAAGGCATGTGTGCAGTGTTCTTGTGCAGCAGCAAGTTTTTAAACATCTTCATTAAGTCTGCTTTTAATGACACATATAAATAACAAATAATAATTCATCAATACAAAATGAACAGCTCATCATGAGCTCCAACAGCGTGGACTTAAAGTGATTCCTTTGCTCTGCTTGTTCAGGTCAGCTGGAATTATTTCTGCTGTGAGAGCTGCTCTGTGTCCCACTCACTCTATTTCATGTCATTTCCCTTAAATATGTTGTGTTGTGGGTCATTAACATTGCACTACATCACCATTAACCTTCAGTACAGAGTATTGTATCACATCAGTTTCACACTTAATAAAGTCCTCTATGTGCCATAACTCATAGACACCACTACATATTCATGTCGTTCCAACCCTCAGATGTGAACATATCATGTATGGAGATGCAGGGGCACTAAACCTTGTCTGCATTCCTATCTGCTCACTTCTGTACTTTTTCTCTTTAGTTCTTCTCTCCTCCCAGCTTCACGCTTCAAAAACAAAAAGCAGAATCATGATCCAGATGTGTTGTACTTTCTAAATATTACATAACATGTCAAATACATTTCAGGAAGAACCCCAAAAGCTCAAGATCTTCCTAAGAACCATGAATGTCAGTGAGGATTACTGCTTCAGGATCATACTGTGTGACAGATGAATTATTTGGAAGTGATTCTGTGGACACACTAATGCATGGCTTCTTTGCATTGCTCTCACTTTTTTAAGAGTTTGTTTTGAAACTGCAAATGCATTCGCTGCCTGCCTGATCTCTTTTCTTTCTTTCCCTTTTTCTTGTTTTCCCTCCTCCTTCTTTGTGTCTTTTCCCCCTTCTCGCTGTGACTCTTGTGTCTTTCCCACTCTTGGCTTGTAGAGGATGTGTCTAATCTCACTGCGAGCGATGTCATGAATCGAGTAAATCTAGGATATTTGCAAGGTAATTTGTGTTCTGTTTATAACTCATTTCCAACATGTGAGTGGTTTTGTCCATCCTGTGGAGAAAGGGAAGTTGTCCTTTCACCAGCATCCATTGATGATTCGTGCACTGAATTTATCTATTAATTTTCTAGTGAATTAAAAAAATGAACAAATCTGGCCGTTGAAGTTAACAGTGAATGCCATTGCTTAGAGTTGCAGGACATTTCAGAGCACCCGTATACAGAGGGAACCAAGCTGTCAGGTTAGCTGGTTGATCACAGTATTACTACTTCACTGCATGAGTGTGTGTGTGTGTGTGTGTGTGTGCGTGCGCGCGTGTGTATGTACAGTATGTGTGTGCGTTTCCTGCCAGAATGAGTGGTAGGTCGGCAGCCAATCTATCTCACTCTACTGTCTCTCCTTCTTTCTCTGTCTGGTCCTTTTTGCATTGTGTTTCTGTGAGGTGACGTCCCAGGTGGCTAGAGTACTGCAGGGCATCAGAGTATGGCTTAAAGAGTGGAGCGGAGCGCATTATGTCTGTGGATGGAAGGTTAAAATAGAATTAAAATTGCATACGAAAGAATGCTTATCAGAGGTCAGGTCTTCCTTTGTAAAGTGTATTTTTACACTTATACCATGGCCACTTAACCACCACAGCAGTGTTCAGTCATAATCAATTGTTTTTAAGTTTGTTTACTTTAATGCATACCTGGTTTTTACTAGTTAGGCTGTAGAGTTAATGTTTCCTGTATCTGTATATGCGATACTTCTGCACAGCTTTAGAATGATGGTATCTTGTCAACAAATTTAAGGAAAACAGGAAAACATTTTTGTTGCTCCAGCCCCAAGCTGCAGTACAGTGGGTGGCTTTTTGCAAGTGCAGAGGGTTTTTGGAAAGCTATGTGAAATAACTGTTTTGGAGAAAATGCAAATTGTGATTTTATAAGAATATGTATATCCACATTTTTAGAGAAAAGAACTTGTGATGCATTTATAAGCAAAAGAACTAACAGATACAACAGGGTGACTGCACAGGACATAACCCCTCTCATGAGCTTGAGTCAGATGTAACACCACCTGCTGCCACTGAGTTTGTGAAAACTAGTTAGCAAGCAGAGAAGCCAAAAGGGTTGTGAAAAGTACTTGTTAATTAGTCATCAAGTACTTTTACTATGAATACAAACCACAGTATGAAGAAAATCATATCACATCATTGTTTGTGTATCTAAAATCCTACAGACTACAGAGTCATAAGAATGAAAACAATAATATAATATTTTCTGACATTAACTTATGACATTTTTGTATGTGTGAGGTTTCCTGTGGCCATGGTATAATCCATATTTAATATGTTTTTCTCTACTTACTAGTCATTTATTATCATTAAATAAATCTAAATTGATCATCAACATGTGATGATCCAGTTGCAGGTTCCCCTCTTCCACTTCACACTCCCAATGTGTTCTGCTCCACTCTTGAGTTTGGTTTGAGTCGCTCTGCGTTTGGTCCAGTCTGACGGATGCTGGAGCATGTCCTCTGTGTCTGTGGGTGTGTCACATGTTCCTCGGGGTGGTGGGTTGTGGGGGTGAGTGTCGTTCATTGGCATGGCCTTACCAGCCTGTTGGTCCAGTGTGGAATGTGCGGGACAATGAAGGAATGTGTTGGACATCAATTATGTTGCGTAGCCGCAGAGGCTGTCTGCATGCTGGCTCCGTTTTGAAGCTACGCATGGAGTGCTGTTTGAGTCAGCAGGCAGCATGGGCCTCCCCTTATTCTACAAAGTGCCCTGTCAGTAACGGTTAGCCCTTCTCTCTCTTCCACCCCGCCTGGCTTTATAAAGGCCCACAAGCAGGTGGGTTGTCATGGAGACACACGTGCCCTCCTTTCCCTTCCTCTGTTCATGATGCACCGCAAGTAGGAGCCATCGTCAGAAATGACACATGCATACAGACATAAATAAAACACACATACAGACATTTGACTCATGTGGAGAATAAATGCTCTTATTGAAAAAGGAAAAAAATAGAATTAAAACCTTAAAAACCTCTATTGTCAGCATAGTTACATTGTGCAGGCAACAAAGGTTTAATGCAGAAACAATTTACAGCTAATTTTGCTGAATAAACAAAACAGTTTATGTTGTATGAAATAGTATAAAGTTAATTATTATTTTATTTAAAAAAACATTTTTTTGAATTAAATTATTTAGTTGAAGATGTTTCAAGAATATTTTATGGCTAAATTCTGGCCATTTAGCAGTTTTACTATGTTCAATGACAATGCTAATGATAAACCATAACCTGCCACATACGTAGGAAATTATAATTTATACTTATGTAAAAAGTATGTGGCCAAACCATTTAGAGCTAGACCAGAAAATCTGTAAAACTGAAATACTGTACATGTAGAGTTTTTGTCTATATGTGCATTTGTTGAATTGCAGTACAGCCAAACTACAGTTTTAGTACAGGCAAAACACTAATTGCTAAATCTATTTGTGAATGTTTCCCTTTAAAGAATATTAAATATTAAGTGCTAGCAGACTAGCACTTAATATTTTTCTTGTATTGTAATACTTCACAGTTGTAACAATAACTGCAATTTACAGCACATTCCTGTAACAATTTGATGTAGTGATTTCCAATCAACATATAACTCTGTCTTATACTTTACTTTTGTCCTCACCGAAAGGTTAAAAATAGGGGAATCTTATTCTGTCAGCGCTTAGAGGGCTCATTACCTGGCTAATGTAGTATGTAATGGAGGAGGACAAGGGAGGGCTCCGAAGCAGCTCTGAAAGTATTTTGTCTCTTTTCACAGATGAGATGAACGACCACCAGAACACGCTGTCCTACGTCCTCATCAATCCTCCTCCTGATACAATGCTGGAGCTCAACGATATTGTGTAAGAACCAGAGCAAAGAATTCATTATTCTCATTTTTTCCATTTATCCAGTAGATGTTACTTTTGTGACAACAGCATGATGTAATTTGTGTATTTTAACTGTAATCTGCAGCTTCATAAGCAAAAAATATTTATTGTTAAGCTAGCATTCTGCCCAAGGTACAGTAGCTCCACACCACCACATACTGTAATGTTGATTTTTATCTTTTCAGGTACATTATCCGGCCCGACCCACTGGCGAATATGCCAGAGGACTCACAAGTGGGGCAGACCCGCAGTGCCAGGAACCAGCAGGAATTTGGCACAGAGACGCGAGACGAGACTCACCTTTGAAACCCCCTTAAGTCCACAACACCCTGACCCTTAACCTCCAAGCCCTGCCTGGGCTGACAGAGCTTGTTTCTCTCACACAGATGAAGGCATGACTGGGGCCAACCGCTGTCCATAGTGAATGTGCGTTATGTGTCTCTGAGACCAGAAACAATCAACATCGTAGAAGACGATCGTGAGAGACCTGCTGGTTCTCACTGAGCTGCTACAGGAGGATGCATGAAGAGTGCCTCATCATCAACCCCTAACTCCCCTCACAATACTGCACCTACACTTTGACAAATGTGGTGAGTTGTCCTTGGATAGTGAAAGGAGGTTTTTGTGCACATACAGGACATTAAATCAACATTTCACCTAATGTGTTTAGCTCAGGGGTGAAGTTACCCTCATGACTCGGGCTGACTTCCTCGAATCTAGACAAACATAAAATAATCGAATTTCGGCAACTGCACCCTCTTCAGCACCGTAACATTCATGAGTAAATGTTTTCAATTTCTAGCCCTTAAAAAAACTGTACCTGTGCACTGACTATTATTTTTTACTGTATTCTCTTATGAGGCAGGATTTACGTTTTATTTAAAAGCACAAACTTTTCTACAACTAACTTATCTGTGAATATACAAACTGTAGTGGCACTTTTACCAGCCATATTATAATTTCTTTTGTTGTTGTTTTTTGGGTAATAATTATGTTGCAATTTGTGATGTGAATATTAATTTATTTCTGATTTTAAAGCCACTATTGTGTCGGCTGTACTGTGTACGTCTGTTTGTTTACTCCATTGCTCTGTAAATATTTTTTGTTTATTTTATAGTCTTAATGCAAAATGCCAAAAGATCACTGGGAAATTGAAGGGTACAGTCATATAAAATATGTATTACACATTTCAATCTTACTGACACACAACACACACTGCTTTATTTACTGTTTATCATAATGTTAGTTCTTATTTTCAAAGTATCACAAGCTGCTTTCATATATATATAATTAAGACTCAACTTTCTTTACCTAAGAGTACTGTTTTTTTAATGTGGTGTTCATAGGTATTTACAGCTGTAGTGTAACACACACATTGAGAAGCTTGACACCACTCTCCTACCTGTGTGATAAACATAAAGCCAGATTAGTTGACCTAAACTTGGCATAAAGGCTAAGCAGTGGAAACATGTCTTGTCCTAATTTAAAGAAAAACACATGTAAAAAGGCTAATTGTTATGCTAATTACACTGGCTTCCTGGAGTCTAGAGTCAGCACATAATTCCCGCAGAGATTAACCAAACAAGCTATATTGTGTTAATTAGTGAGTGTTGGTAATCAGTGAAACCAGGTTAGTAGTTTTTTCCTGGGTTTAATCTGTGGTGAACTGTGTCCTGGCTGCAGCTTCATGGTCACCACACATGTGTGAGAGGAATGTCTCATGTGAAGTATTTTAAGGTATCCATGTCAGCAGATGTGTCATGTTATACTGGCAGGTGTTTTATTTCACATGTCAATAGTAATATCATCTTCATAATCCAGAACCAGTAAGGCTCTAGTGTTTTATTTTACTTGAATTCAGCTGATGGTACATATTAACTTCTGATCTCCAGATTCATAACTCTCAACAAGTTGCAGCATGACCGGTAGCAAAATAGTTTTGCACAAAGTCTGGCAGGGACAGAAAAATTTCTATCCTGTAATCTATTTCCAAATTTATTTGGAAAGTACTTGATTGGAAAATGAAGTGCTATGATTTTCAAATTGTACAGGCCACACATTAAGTGTAAGACAGTGTCCGCTGTGTGTTTATCACTGTAAATATCACCTATATATATTCATTGTTTTCCATTTTTGCTGTTTTGTTCCTGTCTTTGCTGTGTGATGAAGAGTAAAAGAGGACTTGAACTATTTTGCACTAAGCTCTGCAGGATGTCTAGAGCATAATAGCATGACCCTTTAATATGAATCTGTGCAACACTGCAGACAGTATTCAACCATTCCTGTGAAGCAAAGTCAGACTTGCAGTCATGTGTTACAGTATATTGACGCTTACTTTTCGTGTGTGCCATTTTTATTTTTTTTTATACGTCAAAAATATCAAGTAATGTAAGGTGGACTGATCTGCCGGCGTTGTTTTGAAGAATCTGTCTTATTATCAATTTTTTTTAACAATATACAAGTTAAAATGTATTACAGTATGTACTTCGCAGAGAATCCAATTGAAATGTACTGTTGATCTTTGCTCAGTGGCCCCTCGGTGTGTTGGTGACAGTTTACAGGACAGGAGAGCTGAGAAGTGAAAACGTGAGTGACCGCGATGGAGGATATGAACAATGTGCGGATCCGTCCACTGAACGTCTTCCTGGTCCTCACTTCTGATAAATGCTAACACTCCACACAGAGTTCACTTCAGATATTCTACTGTCCATACCTATAATACCACAAGGGGCATGTAAGCACAGAAAAAAAAGCATGTTTTGATATACAAGCTTGCCAAGAACAAATCATTTTCTACATTTAGCAGGACATTTTGTGTGATGTCCTGTTGATAGAGAAACCCATAATCAAGTCAACTGCTTGCAAGTTGGAGCCACTATTTGATACTGTGTATTTATATGAATGGAACCTGCATGATGTCTAGGTGTTCAAGAGCCTACTGTATGTATTATGTTTACCACCACTTTGTTTTTAAGTCACTGTCAAAAAGGCATTTATCCATTTTGTACCATTTCTAATGAGGAGTGACTGTACTTCTCCACATATAAAATACAAACATATATGCTGCATGCAGCCAGATCCAGTGAATGAAAATATGTTTTTATTTCATCTCAGATCTTCAAATGACAATGTGAACAATATTAGACACATGCAGTTCATGTGTAATTTAATATCACTGTTTTAATTTAAGGTTGCTCTTATTTACCCACCACCAAAGGAATAGTTTGACATTTTGGGAAATGTATTCATTTGCTTTCTTACGGAGAGTTAGATGAGAGTATCTGTGTCGCTCTCGTGTTTATTAAATCCCAAGCTACAGAGGCAGTTAGCTTAGCTTAGCATGAGCACTGTTAATAGAGGGAAACACCTGGTTCTGTTCAAAGCTTTAAAAAAAAAAAAATCCATCGTATTGACTAGTCAGGAGCTGTTCTGTTAATATTGTGTAAATGCTGAAATGAAAAGCAGCAGCAGATCTGTTGAAAGATGCTGTCATGTTGCATTATGGGAAATACTAGCAGGTCAGGATATTTCAGCTTCTGCTACTCTATTATTATTATTTTAATCTGTCTTATTGTCCCCTAACTTCATCAGCTTGCAATCACAAATCACTGGAGTGTCCCTTTAATAGTCAAACATGAGCGTGAGGTCGATCTCTGCATCCAAGAAAAGGTAAAAAAGTTTCTTCCCAAAATGTCAAACAATTGCTTTCAGTTGATCTATTTTACATAAAGATAATTATAATTGCCACAGCAGGTGAAATAAATCAGTTTACGTAGTGTTAAATAAAACCAGAAGAAAACTATGATACCCTTTGTCATGTTGTGTGTACAATACTCTTCTTTCCTAACGGTGCTGCTTGTTGATATGTACCTGCTTCCACCTCTCTCGGGTCCAGCGGCCGTTGTTCTGCACGACTTCATGCAGCAGGTCCATGAAGGCGTACTCATTGCCAGACAGCAGGGTTTCGTCATCTGGTGTTGTGCCACCAGAGGGAGCCTTGGAGCCGGTGCTTTTGTCTTCTCTCAGTCTGCTAGCTGCAGCTGCCTTTGCTTTACTTCTCTGGTCTGCCTTGTTACTGGTCTTACTGGTGGGCTTGCGTGCAGGATTCTCTGCAGGTCTGCAGCCTAGATGCCGAAGGTCTTTCCTATTCTTACTTTGGATTTCATGCTCTGTCTGTCTCCCAGTGACACTTTCCTCCTCTATTAGCTGTTCCTCCACCATCACGTCTGTGTGAGTACGAGTCTCACTGAAAGAAATGGTCTTGTCATTTTGTCTGAACATCGTGTGAGCGTCACTCATCTCAGAGGGATTTATTGTCGGGGCTGTTTGGAAATCATTTTTCTCAGTTTCGCCTTCCTTTTGGACCCCGTCAGAACCAGGAGGATCCTTATTGTTTACCACCTTATTCACTTCACTTGAGAACTTTTGTGTCCAGATAGTGAAGACCTCAGACCCATCCTCCTCCTCCTCCTCCTCTTCCTTTATTTTACATCTTTCCTGCCACTGAACTGCGGTCGGAGGCCACGTGGAGATCCTCCCCATAACTTTACCCACCAGTGATCTCATGCCTGAACTGTTTGTGGACTGTTTGTTGGGATCAGCAGGGTTTGTACCGATGCTCAGATAAGGTACAGTCTCAGTGTTGACAGAAACACAGTGGGGGTTTTCACCTACATCTCTACCAGCTTGTTTCTCATTTTTCTCACCAACGTCAGTTGTGTTTGAGAGATTTTCTGCCTGAATTACTCCGTCTGCTTCAGCAACATTTACTAGTTTCTGCTTCCCTTCAGCTTGGTTTTCTCTAGCTTCCCACTGAGAATCTGTTTCTTCTTGTGACATAACTCGATCTTCCCCTGACACACAAAAGGAAGACATCAAGAGAACAGCATTAGCCGACTTAGCTCTGGGTCCAGTAAAAGGCTTCCTCCAAGCCATCTCTGGGTCACTCTGCTCCGAGTGCCCTGGAAGCTGATTATGGCTCGATCTGCCGTCTTCTTCCAACTTGTTTTTCTCTTCTCTTGGACGACCAGGTATCACTGTTTTGTTGTTGCGTTTTCTCATGTGCAGCATCACCAGGAAACACGCAGCAAACAGCAGCATGCACAGGACCACTGCAGGGGAGGAAAAAAAAGTTATTGTTCATATTTTTCAGTTTTATTTTACAGTTTCAAACTCAAATTTGTAGAAGTTCTAAACCTACCTGGCACAGCAGTGAGTGTGCAGACAGTATTTGATGGTGGTTCTGAGGTCACACAAGTTTCTAAAATCAAACACACTATCAGTATTTTAATTGGGGATGGCAACATTTTAATTGTAGTATTTTAGACTTTAACGTCAAAGGAAAGACCAAAGAAGAAAAGTTACCAGTCTCTTCACTATGTTGGGAAACTGTTGTGGAGTCAGGAGGTTTGGCGTGGACAGAGGTTTTTGTCTCTGACGGTGGCAGTGATGAAGATGGAGCCACATAAGTTGCTAAAGGGAACAACAAAAATAAAAAACAGCAACCAAACACCAAGTGCTGTAAATATTACAAATGTTAAATCTACATGGAAGTCATAGAAAAACATGATGATTAATACTATATTCAGGTTTTGTCAGGGAGGGATTATACAAAATTTCAAGAGTCTCTCTCGTAGCCACTGAGTTATGGATAAATTTATCATGTTTCTGTAGGTGAAAAGACGTCAACGATTTCAGAACCAATTAAAATACAAGTGCTCGTTGTTAAATGTAAGAGCTGTGGCAGGAACACTCCAGTTAGTGGATCTGCAAAGTCTAATATTTCTGAACTTAATAGTGAGCCTTCAGGCTTTACAACAATAATGTGGCACCTAATGTTAAGTCAAAGGAAGCTGACAATATCTGGGACATGTAATAATATAAGAATGAAAAAAGGAGGGAAATACAAAACTTCATTATCAAAGCTACACATTCAATTCTGTTATTTTCATAAATTTAAAAGAAAATTTATGACATTGTAGAAAAGTGTACTTTGTTTAAAACTCATTAGCAGAAAAGGGTCAGGGTTATTAGCACAAACAGTCAGATGCTATGCTAACAGAAGAAACACAAGATAAAAATGCAGGTAAACTATTCGGTACACGACCACTAAAAGTTGTTTCTGGCCCAAATTTCCAGCAGATTAAATCAAAATCTGTTTCTTTATGTTTTCATGTTCTATAACCATAGTACACAAAGAGAAAAAACATAATATTTAGATTTTTATCTAGAAATTACAACTTTTCCCTTGAGATTTTGTCTCTATTCTATTGCTAAATAAATATGAATAAACTGAGACAAGAAGAATCAAATGTACCCGTGTTTACACTGATTGTTGTGATGATGTCAGTGGTTTTGGGTTGGACAGAGGTTTTCGTCCCTGACGGTGGTCGTGCTGAAGAGACAACACAGATGCTAAGAACACATTTTACTTTTGCTCTAACTTTAAGCTTCAAACGTTAAAACAGAAACGAAGAAGAAGGTCCTGAAGTAGCGAGGATGAGTCAGAGGGTTTGGGTTGGACAGAGGTTTCTGTTCAACTTTATTTCCCCCACATAATGAATTATATGTAACTATAAGGAAAAAGGAATTAGAATCAGTACCGGAGGATACACTGATGCTGAGAGCATCAGTGGGTTTGGGGTGGACCGTCTGTGTCCCTGATGGTGGCCATGGTGTAGGTGGTGTTGCACACACAGACACGTTCCACACACGTTGACCCCTCAGAGTTGATGGACTGTCACAGGTCACCTCCATCGGTCTGTCTAACAGAGATCTGGTCCACAGATCTAAGCGAGAAGAGGTTTCAGTCTTTTAAATGTTTCTCAAACACAGGATTTATTAGCGTCACATATCACCAACCTTTCAGGGAAGCTACAGAGTCCTCAGCTCCACATGTACAGTCCCAGGGGTTCCCATCTAGTCTGATCTTGGTGGACCCGAGAGATCTGAAGACCCGAGGTGAGACCCGAGTCATGCTGTTGCCAGACAAGTCCAACTTGGCCAAGTTGGTCAGGGCATTAAAACTGTTTGGACCAATGGTTCTGATTCTGTTCTCATTCAGACTGAGCTCTGTGAGGTTAATGAAACCGTGGAGCATAGAATCACTCACAATTTCAATTTGGTTGTTTGTGAGGCTGAGTTCACTGAGGACAGCAGGGTGGCTGAACCAGTTAGAGTTCACCTGTGTCAACACGTTGTTGTTTAAAATGAGGCTTCTGAGGTTCTGGAAAGAACTGAAGGCCCCTTCAGAGATTCCTGTGACACCAGCACCGTCGATCAAGAGTTTGGTTACGGATGTGAGATTGTTGCTACGAAAAACAGTGGAGTTGATTTCTCCAAAGCCACCGAAATCCATCCACAGGGTCGAATAGCCACCACTGAAATCTGAAACAATTACAAACACAGCTTTTGTGTAAACAAACAAACATACAAATAAAGAAACCAAATGCTGCTTTTTCTTCAACTGTGGAAACAAAGTCCTGGTCTGCTGATTTAAAATGAACATTAATGGAATAAAGTTTCTAAAATGTTCTTCTGGCAAAAAAGACATTTTATGGTGGTGGTGCTTTTGCTGCCATCTGGTGGTGATGTTACTCATTGCGAGAACACATTTTTTTCTGTGAACATAATCTTTTCATACATTTAGAATTCAATTGAGAAATTGAGGTCGTCCACCAATTGCAGGTTTGGCCGCTCGAGCCCAGGCTTCTCTAGTGCACATGTTTAAGGTGATTAATCAAAACACTCAACCCCAAGTTGCTCCTGCTGTAAAAGTTCATCACTTGTAAGTCGCTTTGGATATAAACATCTGCTTTAGACAAACCAGACTGACTTTTCTCACCAACTACAGGACACAAGGCCAAGAAAACTAGCAAATGTGTGGATGTCTGTGGTGCCTTGATCCAGAATAAACGTCTGATGATGATCTACGAGAAAAATAACCAGTAGCTTACATATTACAGCCTAAATACTCAAAAATAAAATAAACTGAATAATATAAAATGATATAGCATTACAACATTTAAACATTAACATTAATTAAAGTGACTTAATGTTGCTCACACACACAATCTAACCATGTACAATTCCACGCTCACCATATGAAACCCTTCTAATACAGGTTGCCAAATTCCTTTCCTCTGATGGCTTGTTAAGTTTAGCTTATTATGACTATAAAATTATTATCTCAACTTTTATCAGTTTGGCTTCTTTTCACTGAATATTGTAGACTCAAAGCCCTTCCAGAGTAGCTGCAGTAATTTTAAAAAAGCTGTTGTAAAGATGGAATCTAAACATCATAACCAACATTCATTTGAACATTACATCTTTGAAAATCTTCTTTTATTGCTGATTATTTTTAAAGATGAAGGCAAACCAAGTTCTCACATGGTGGGATGTTCCGACAGATCAAAACTTGTTCTACTCCTTTACAGGAAAGGCTGAACCGCACATTTAGCAGCAACACAGCAGCAACAACTGTGGAGATGAAGAGGAATCACTGTTAAAGTCAGAATTTTCTATGTACAATAGGAGCATGAAATACACGCACTCACCTGTCACTGTGGCCATTGTTATCACAGCAGGATGCAGCTCTACAGCTCGGACAGTTTTTAGTTTGAAGGTCTTGTTATTACTTGAACTAGCAGGTGTGAAAAAGAAACACTGTTGTCAAGACACATCAGAGTTTCCCAGGGATATGAGCACAGGCGTTAGGACATTATAGGAGCCGTTGTTCCAGTTGGTTGGTAGAGTGAGAGCCAGTTTGCACCGGGAGGCCTGACGAGGTTTTCACTATTTAAGTGGTTAAATTAAAACACGAAAACCTTTTTACTTTGACAACCCTGTGAAATTTAAACTCGTGAAGGAGATGAAAAGTGAAAATCAGACGTGCTTCTTGTAAAATAAATGAATTCATTAATCAAATAAATAAAACATGTTGGTGAGCACTTGTGTACAGATTATAATCAGTGTGGTAAAATTAAAAGTAGTCAGTGGACAAATTAAACCATGAGAAAAGAACAGAAATGAAAAATGTGAATTTTATTCACTTGAAAATTTATTGTTTCAGTGCTTCCATTTTAAAATAAATAGATGGCATGGGATCAAAGATAAAATCAACATGGATGAAAAGTACACTAGTGTAACAAAAATGGTGACCAAATGCCAATACAATCTTTTAGTTAACATAAAAATACACTCACATACAATAAAGATCTACCGCCTCTGCCACACAAACCCCCCAAAAACACCAAAAATGCAGCAAATGAAAATCAAGTATTCAATTGTTTTTGGAGACAGCAGTAGTATCATACAAGTGGAGGCCCTTTACCTTTACACGTCAGTATTAAATCTTAGTGTTTGGTTTAGTTTCTGCACCTTTTGGAGTGCACAACAGCAGTTTTATTCATTAGTTCTTAGTTTTATGCCCATTCAGAAACACAAAGTAAAGTGCTCGTGCAAAACACTTCTGCTTGTTCTCGAGGCCAACAAATGGTTTCTTAATAAGCACTTTGATTTTTTTCTTTAAAAGACAGAGAGAAGAGAGAGACGATGTGGCAGTGTTTGTCAACACCTTGGAGGAATGTTCTTTAATGTTGGTACATAACTGAACCACAGTCCCCCACCAACCCACCCCCACACAGAAACCCCTTTGTGAATATATCAAATACTGTCATTCGAACCAGTTAGGGAGCAGCACCAAAACACTCTTCACAACAAGAGTGTGTGCGCCACTCTCGTGGTTTAAGACGGGACAGGCCGACAAAAACACTCGGGGAGGGAAGGAGACGATGGGGGAGTTCAGCGAGGAGGGGGGAGGGGGAGTTACATTGCGTGTAAGAAGCCGTCAACAAGTGTTCATGAGTGCACCTTTATACAGGACAATTCAAGAGTGCCCAGTGAAGAGAAAACACAACTAAGCTCTAAACATCAGAGAATTCCCGTTATGATGAAAACACATAACATCAGCTCAAACTCTAAACCACATTGTTGTAATAAAAAAAAAAAAAAGCTAAAACAAAAAAAAAAAGCATCATTTCTGTACCAAAGCCTTTCATTCGCCCTCTTTTGACACCCTCCGGAAAAAGGATGTTTCGACAAATAAAACTGTTTAAAATGACCGTCGACGTTTCTTTTGCTATACACATATCCAGTGCTACACGATCAGCGTCTACTTTAAAAAGCGGTTGAATAAATAGACAATAGTACCACGATGCGTGAAAGGCCAACGGATGTCCGAGGGAAAACCCGAGGGGTTTCCTCGTGACAAAAGAAGACAGTTCAGAGCAGCAGGTTTTTGGAGATCCCTGGTGAGGCAAATTCGGTAATGCCGGCCTGATTCAACAGATTTGACAGACCGCGTGGGAAAGACTGTCCAACAGTCCTAAAGAGTCGTACAAAGGTCCCTTGTTTTGGATTTTCCGAAAAGGGCGACAGAAATCCCCCAGTGTCCCCTCCTCTTTCCCCAAATTGATCCCAAAGACAGGCATTTCTGGAGAGAAGGAAGGATTTTAGTGCTGCGGCTGAGCTCTCGATCGTGACGGTGCCGAACTGAAAAAATACTTCATGTAAAAATGAACATCCACCACATATGAGAGCGACAGAAAGAAATGCCACATGCTTGAGTCGTGGTCGTCGTAGAAAAATGCAGCCAGACCTAAAGAAACCTGAACAGACTGCACTGAGATCACAGGGAGAAGATGCTAATTCAGCTGGCGTTCCTCTTTTTGATGCGAGCACCAGTTCCTCAGACCACCTACAGTTGACCACACGTCCACGGATGTGGCCCATCCTGAGAAGGTTCCCAGACTGATCGCGTTGATGCGCTTGCCTGTGAGCATCAATGCAGTCTATTCAGGAAACAAGCAAGATGAGCATAAGATGATTTACAGGACAGAGGGTTATAAATCTGTCTGCTATTTCCCACTTTTCTTTGGCACTGCGCTTCTCTTGGCCTGCCACAGGTGGTTGTGGATGGTCAGGGCATCCACGCTGACTGACACAGTCTTGGCAGGAATGACGGTGAATTGCTTTCGGTCTGAGCTGTACTTGTACAGCTTGTCGATCATCTTCTTGCTGATGCTCTTGGGTCCAGTGCCAGTCAGTTTCTGTATCTCCTCAGTGTCAGGGAAGTACGAGTAGAGCGCTCGGAACTGACAGCCGCCGTCACGGAACAGGATCATCAGGTGGTTGGACTCACACTTCTCCAACTCCTATAGATGAATATCAGGGGTAAGGAACTGTTATTAATATGGCACTGGTATGTTTAAATAGCAGACTCAGAGTACAGGAGTGCTGGCTGAGATCTTGCAAAGGCACGACAACTAAAATGAGGACAACGACCAACAGATCTGGTCGAGAACTGACCTCTAGGATCTGGTTCTTCTGCGGCTCGTTGACTTTGCCAGCCAGGCAGCAGTGAGAGATTGCATTGTGGATGATTGGCTTGTTGGACTTGGCGCTGGGCTCCTTGAAGAGTTTTGGACCTAAAAGTATTTGATACGCCACGGGAGACAAAACAGTTACTCAGATTTATTTTAGGTTTATTGTGATCTGAAAGTCTTTTAGGTCCAAAACTGTAAAACTGTGTCACTGATGTTTTTGTCATTTAATTGAAAGAACAGAACCACAGGTGTGCTGAGATGGCAACATGCCTGATAACAGATATTGAAATATGTTCACTGACCAGTATATTCAGCCATGGAAGTGATGGAAGATGCAGTGGAGCCGTTGTCCCAGTCTCTTTCTGCAGCGCGACTGTTGTTGCGGCTGCCTGGAAACGACTCCACAGAGTCGCAGCTGCAGGACATAATGACAGGAGGTGCAGGCTGACAAAATAATACTGCTAACTTTAAACATAACACAGAATATTCCTAAGAACCAGTTTACAAGTAAAAAAAAAAAAAATAGAGCATAATAATTTGAGAGTAACTAACCGCTGGGAGCCAGCCCCTCCGGAGTTGACGCTGTCGGCCTCGTTGGTAGCTGCAGAGGCCAGAGACAGACTGGAGCCTGATTGGGCGTTGCTCAGGTTGTCAGCTATGAGAAATATTTGACACAATTCAAAAGTTAAAATTTACCAGACTTGGTCATCGACATGATCTAAATGCTATTTCTTAGCCGTTAGCACACACTCAATGCACATTAAAAACAAACTTATTCAAATGTTTGTTTTTTTTTAAATCCTGCAGGTCAACATTACAATAACTTGAATGTTTTAAGTGAACAGAGCAGAGAGATTTAATTGATTTTAATGAATCTAAAATAACAAGTACAATTTGAAACAGTTCGCACATACAATGTATAGTCAATGTGTTGTGCAACAATCAACTTGGCATCAAGGACAATAGCCACACTCCCTGCCTGCTCTCGATTTTGATTTATAATCTCATAACTGGATCAATTTTTATGACCTGAGTAGAGGCAACCTTTACTTCAGGTGAAAAACTACCCTTGTTATTATTCAATACTTGATTATTATTTATTATTCAACCCAAATAAATGTATAAGACGTTGTTGTTAGTAATTATTCATTTAGAAAACAACAACAAATTTGAGGCATGTTTTAATTAATGAATTTATAATAGTCAAAAATAAAATAACTACAGTCAGCCCATGTGCCCCACAGCTCACTGACATGTAGAGAAAACCGAGCCTCAGCTAAATGTCAGACCGGTGATGTAACATTCTTACGTGTTGAAGAGCACTTGGAGAAATTTTCACTGGAAGCTTCCTCCCTGAAGACAGACTTAGGTCTGTGTTTCTGCTTCGGTTTTGGGGTTTTGGGCTTCACAAGACCTTGTTCCTCAAACATCTCCTGCTGCTTCCGCCGCAGATACTCCTGCTTTATCAGTTCCCGTCGCGTCTTCTCTTCTTCTTTTCGTAGACGATCCTCCTCAGCCTTCCGTCTGAATCAAAATAAAAAGGCTGTCTGTTGGTATCTTTTACGGTACAGTAACTCCTGAACCCCACGCTAATGTGAAATTAGTTACCTGGCTTCGTCCCGTTTGAGCTCAGATTCTGCTTCTAGTTGTTGTTTACGGAGTCGAGCCTCCTCAGCTTTTTTCTGCTGCTTCAGCAGGAATGCTGCTCTCTTCTTAGCGAGCTCGTCTTCAGCCTTCTGCTCATCCTGCAAAATGAAAAATAGGAGCAACATTTACATAAAGTAATGCATCTTTAATTTAGTGCTGTAATGGATCATCAGTGTAATAAAAACAAAAAAATAAACATTTCCATTTTTATCTATGGATATTACCTTGAAGAAGAATCCCATGACTGACTTCTGTTCTCCATCACCCTCTTCTGTAGTTCTGTCTTCAGCACCCTCCGCTTCTTCAGGACCTTTCAGGTCCGACAGATCAACTTCAATCAGATGAGTTTTGCTGCGCTGCACCTCCTCTGATGGTATATTTTCTTTCCCTGAACCATCTGAAGAATTTAGTTCAGATTCTCTCAGGGTGCTGGACAGGCACTCGTCAAAGGACACTTCTGGAGCAGCGACTGCCGATAGGTCCACTCGTGTCGGGAGGCGCATATTTGCCTCATCGTGAAGCCGGAAGTTGGCGCTACGAACGTAACCAGAACCTGGCCTGTCAATTGTCTCTCCTGCTGTGGGGTTCCTGGGGCTGTCTGGCTGCTCAGTTCTGGGGGACCTGCCCCCAGATAACTGCCTTGGGTGTGGTGAAGTCTCAGACCCACTCTGGGTCGGGGTGAGAGTTCTGGAGGTCTGCCGGCTCTGGTCCTTTGCCACCTTTAGCTCTGATGGTTTAGACCTGGAACTCCGGCCTGAGCTCAGCTTGGGGGGTTTCCTGGTGGGGACTGTCCCACCACTAGAAAGGTGCTCAATGTAGTGAAAGCTCGTCCCAGCCTTAGAGTCACAATTCTTGTCGCTGGTGGGAGGAGGTGGAGTCGCACCAGGAGGGGACTGTACATTCTGCTTCATCAGCATCTCCTGCTGCAGGGACAACTGCATCATCTGCTGCTGGATGCTGCCGATGGCTTCGTTCAGCAGCTCAATGGAGCGATTACACTCATTCAGGTCCAACTCTTCTTCTAGATAGAAGCTTCCATTATCCACTTTTTTGTCTCCTTCTAAGGCACCGGGAGGGGTGGGTCCCTCCACCTCTTTGTCCCCCCTTAAACTATCAACACACATGTCATCTTTACTTGATGGTCCTTTTTCCCCGTTGAGCTCATCTTTAGAGATGTCAGCTTTAAGTGGGTTGGGTAATGTGTCACTCTTGCCTCCACCTTTCTTTACAATGTGCAGGAAGGCTGCCTTTCCCAGCTTCTGCCTCTGTCTCGCCGACAGCACTTCCATCTTCTTCTTCTGGTGCTCTATGGCACGTCGCTTCTCCTCCAGCTGCATACGGAGCTGGACAATTTCAGAAGCCAATACATTAGCACCACCGCTACCGTCGCCGGTACGAGTGCATCCTCCTAAAGGCGAGGAGGGGCTCTGGTCTCTTTTAAGCCTCCAGTTGGAAGTCAGCGGCCCGCTGCTCTCTGACCCATCTGGAGTGGTTCTTTGGGAGCTGGAGGCACTGGAGCGTAGGTCATGGTTGCTGCCAAAGCGCTGCTGCTGGGCTTTGCGCTCTGCAAAGGAGGTCATGCGCACACTGCCACTGGCCATGCTGCTGGCCTGGGAGTGACCGCTGAGACAGGGGCTCGAGCGACCGCTGCCGCCATTCATGTCTTTGTCCTCATGCTCTTTTACATTCATGTCCTCTTGGAGTTTGGCTGATTCTTCTTCTTCATCTTCCTGATTGAAGGTTTTCCTGGACCAGTTGGGGTCTTTAGTGGTAACAGCTTCGTCCAAATCCTCTTCTTCCTCATTGAGGTCTTCCAATTCAGCATCCAAGCCCTGGCCAGGCATTGGTTCTTCAGAATCTGAGTGTAGGTAGAAACCCCCCACAGGGTCTCTGGATGAGGGGTCAATACTGCTTGTGGCTATGGGTGTGAAACCTGCCTGACTCTGTGGAAGCTCCTCTGACATGTCTGCCTCATCGCCAGGAGGGGTAAATGTTTGGTTCAGGTTGCAGGGAGCTTTCCTACGAACGGCTGATGTAGACCCATCTGCTCTGCGTAAAGAGCCCCTTCCTGAGGACTGGGGGCCCTCACCACTCTCCTCCTCCTTGTTTAGGCATACAGACTTTTCTTTAGCCGTTTTGAGCACGGCAGGCATTAGTGGTTCTAAGTAAAAGCTATCTGGTGCAGGTTTGGAGTCCATGGAAGGTTTGGATCCCAATGTAGCCATAGTCCCATCAGCCTGCCTGGGGACAGCAGGACTGGTGGCAACTGCCACTAGAGTTTCTTCCTTATCCTCGATGTTGACACTTCCCAGCAGCCCATGACCATTGACTTTACGCACTGGAGCCTGTGACGGCTGGTAGACAGAACTCTGGTGTTTGGGTGTAACGTTCATGATGTTGGAAGCCAGGCTGTCTTTACTTATAGAGCGAGCCAAACTGACACTGTCACCAGAGGCCATGTCGACATCACTGTCTGTGGCTGAATGCAACATGTAGGGGCTCAGTGTGGAAAGAGGTCTACGGAAAGAGAGCAAAGGACAATGTGTTATCGAACCTTATCTGAACCTCAGTATAATAAACTTTTTTTTTTTTTTTTCAAATGGAAAAAGAGTGGACTGGTACTCCAAGAATATAAGGCAAACATTTTTGTTGCAATATCATTTTAATGTACCTATGCCTCTTGTCAGGCCATGCAGTGACAGAGCCTCGGGGTTGTCCATCCATCTGAGTCAGAGAGTTAGAGCGGTTTCTCAGACCTAAAAAACAAACGCAGTGATGATGAAGTATGAAGCAAGCTCATCATAAATACAACAGCATTTAATTGAATATGCGTAATTTGCTGACATATATCTAAGATCTCAAGATGTCTGTGTTTGAAGAGGATCAAGCGTGATCCCACCTGCACCGTCCTCTCCTTGCTGCTTCTGTTGCCTCTGTCGCAGGGGGAGAAGTGGATGGGAAGGACTGAAGGTTGGACCCCCTTTACTAAAAGCAAAAAAGAACAGAAATCAGTACACAGTTTAACACCGTGTTAAAACTTTAAAAAAAACCAGGTTCTTTAAACAACTCTCTAAAACACTCTTTAAAACCACAAGATCGTTTTAAAGTTTTAAAGAGTCGGGTCAGCACAGGAAAAATATAATGCTGACAAGTCAGAACACACAGTTCATACACAGCTTTCTGTTTAAGGATCAGTCATGGTACGCATGCTGACCCTTGTCCACTAGAGCATTAACACCACCAGGTTGTTTAATTGTTGTGGCTCATACGTGTATATTCCATTTAGTAATACCAGGTCACAGTTTTTCAGTAAATACTAAACCTATTATCTAAACAGTATGAGCAAAAAGAGAGCAGACACACTTCACACCAGCCCAGTACACAGGTCACACCCAAGACAAAGGGATATAATTTTCTGGCAAAGAAATGCATTCCACACACCCAGTGTGACAGACAAGAAGACATTACGAAAAAAATCCCGACAGACAATGCAATCTTAAGATATCCAATGTGACATTTCCATCTCGCACACAAGCACCAACAGACAAAGTGACATTACAATCAGATAACGCATATTCTTATTCATTTAGAGACATTCACAGGGCACATGATAAATGAGTCCATATACCCATCCGGGAAGGGGTTCTGTAACTGGTTAGCAGACAGGATCATGATGAGGGGGGAATGAGAAGGAAAGTGAGAAAAGACTTACAGGGAGTCAGAGTCTTCAGGATGCAGGAAGTACCTGTTACAGACTTCCGGGCTGCTATGATTGTCACCCACACCAGGGCTGGCTAGAAAGCTTCGCTTGGTAGCATTGGAGATGGGCACTGATGGACGGGAACTCTTGGGATGAGCTATGGCTCGAGCTGAGGAAAGG
>OMLM01007476.1:206955-234849 GCA_900302695.1 Helostoma temminkii
GCTGAGGAAAGGGGGAGGACGGAGATGCTGTTCATTTTTACAAGGCAAGTTCCACCTGTGATGCTGACCCTTTGTTTCTAATTGTAGTTCAAATAATACAACAAGGTAAAACATAAAAAGTGGCCGACATTTTACATGCGACTTTCTATAATTACAGCTGGTCATCTTCTTCATAAATTAAGTTATTAACAGTTAAAGTAAAAAAAAAGTAGAATGAGCCCACCTTTTAATGGTGCAGATAGGTACAAATTTAATTATGTAAAGACTGTTAGATCAAAACTTTTTTTTTTTACTTGTCACTTGAACTGAATGACACTGACACTTACCATCTTTAAACTCTTGGAGATCTCTGGGCTGGACAAACTCTGGCTTCACGGTCTCAAACCACCAGAAGAGTTCAGCTATGAACACCATCACATTATGCTACATAGCACAGTGTGAGAGAAACCAATAAACATGCTTGAGCTTTAAAAAAACAAATAGTCAACCCTCATAATATTTTTAAAAATCTATTAAGCAAATCACTTTTTAAAAGCAGCACTAACTTAAATAATAGTCAGCTTATTGTACTACCAGTTTTACTGCAAAGGTTTGTTAAAAAAAACAGTAGCCAGTATGGCAGGTTTCATACCTTGAGCACGAGTGGGGAATAGAGCATGTCCTCTGTCGTCAGATAGAAACTTTTATTCAGATACTCGTTTGCGAACTCTCTGAGCAGCTGGATGTTGTACAAGCTATCAGCTATGGAGGGTACTTCCTTCAGGCAAATATCTGATCAGACAGGCAGAGAGCAGGTCAGATCAGGACACAACTTAATGACTGTATGGTTATAAATGTCACAATGACTGGACTGTGACAGGAAGTCATGAGCAAGTGAAAAAGAAAAAAAAAAAATCACACATTGCTATTAAATTTAGTGTGTTAGCAAGGAAAGGTTCACACTGTTGACTCTAATTATTTGAGGGCAGCTGATAATATATGTGATGTAGCTAATGAACTCGACTCTTCGTGAGACAATGTGAAAGTCCATGTATGCTAGGACAGCATACCCTCCAGCTTCATGAGGTCTGGGCAGTAGTAGTGGACCAGAGCGAGCAGTGCAGCTCCATCACAAACATCCCTCATCAGGTTTTCCAGCAGTGGGAAGAAGGGTAGCTGTCGGCCTGACGTATGCTCCCGGCGATACCGTACCTAACCACCAGGAGGAGAGGAAGAGGGATTATGGTAAGAAAAGCAGCAAACACAATGATACTAGCAACAAGTCAAATCACAAAACATCTTAAATGCACTGACTAGTGTATTGAGATTCACATCTAAACTAGTCGAAGCATAGAGATTATCCACAAATGTTTCTGCTTCAGTTAATGCTCGAGCTAATTACATTAGGCATCAGATCAAGGTTCTCCCCAGGAGCTTTAAAGGAAAATTTATTTATTTATTTATTTTTATTTAATTCTAATTCAACAGCATGTTTTAATGTAATTTTCATGAGTTCAAGATCCAGCAGCACCATAATCGCACAGTTTAGGGAGAACCCTGAGGACCTGGTTAAATTTGAGGAAACTGAGGTGTTAAAATGGTGATATGAACAACACAGACTGGATGATCAGCCTTCCCTTTAATGTGAAGGCAGCCAGCGGTGGTAGCTGGTTCATGTTGGGCTGACTGGGTGGAAAACTGGGTTAATCACTGGCCCACTTAGGGGAAAGGTGGTTGGTACAGACTCACCCTTTTGTAAATATATACTATATAAAGATAGTAAGAACTTCCTTTTTTAGTAATTATTTCGGTTCCCACAATATATTGATTAAATTGAGCAATGACACTAAATTTGTTTACTTTTATAAATACAACAAACTTAAATGATATAGGCTCAACATATGTGTACATCAACTACAAAAACAGATTGCTTATAGACCAATATATTTAGAGCAACTTAACTATAGACAGCACAGGATACCAAATTAAACAGCAATGACTGATACAGCTGCTTTTAACTCTTCTGCGTGACTCAGAACTCATCATATGACTGTAAATATTGCTCCCAATTCATTACCTAGTCTACCTGAGATTCTCTACAGCACTAAGAGACATATAGTTAGTCTTGCACAGATATGTGTTTTGCCACACGTACTGTAATGCAGAAATTGCTAAAACAACAATAGAGCGTATGCACATGACGCAGTAGTCACTGTGGTTACGTCACCACTAGGGGCAAAAAGCCGCTAAAGTGGCAGAGCCAAGTGTAGAAACCATAGCCAGTGGAAATGTAAAAACAGGGAAAAGCTGTTGCGTGATTCACTGTACAAATAAATGATACAAGAAACTGAAGACAGCCTTTAAATGATTGCTGAAATCTAAAGAGCATATAGATTTATTTCATGTATTTTCCCAGCGGCGAAATCAGGTACATATAAATGTCAGGAAACCCAATTTCTAATAGGACAAAGTCTGGGGAAATAGTCCGTTTGATCTTAGTGAGGGGGGTTCCTGACTAGAGCTTGCAGGAGGCATGACATGACACACAAAGTACACCACAGAGATCGACTGTGTTTTGTTCAAAGCACATCGAGGTCGAGCCGATCACGATTAGAAACAATGTGCTAAATATATAATCTTAGTTTCCTTAAGGAGAGAAGCAAGATACAACAACAGAAAGCGTGGTAAATATTTTTTATATTTTCTGGTGTGGATGGACTGAAGGTGTATACTCACTTACTCACTGTGAATACTCCTGACAATCACTTGCCGTGTTCGTACCTCAGCTCAAACGGAAATCGCACAGACTCTGTACTAGGGGGCTTACAGGATAAAGTCAGTTATGTCTGTACAGATTAACTAAGTTTGTCTTCTCACATGCAGCTCACCCGAGTCAAGTCCAGAGAAAGTCAGGATTTCAGTGCATCTATGAAAGCAGCTAGAGACAGCGAATGTCCAAGGACCCCTGGTACTTTGTTCCTTGCTGCATCTACCTCTAATTTAAGATTGTTCATCTGCTTTACTGCCATTTTCACGGTTTCCTCTATTGAAGGCGGCGGGGTTGACACTTGTTTTGTCACTCAGTCCAAGTTAAGGGGCCGTGACCTGGTGGAAAAGTGACGTATGTGCATACCTTCTATAAAAACAACATCCAATACAAAACCCCTGCCCAGAATCTCTGAGAATAAAGCAAATTTTTTTGTGTTCTCAAAAGACCAACAGAACATGCTAATACACCAAGTCTGGAGAAACTATGCCTTATTGAATATAGCCAATAAAGAGCATATAGCCATGTAGCCGAGCAGCAAAAAACACACTCATTTAAATAACACACAACACTTGTATCTATATGGATGCTATTCCACAAAACTACCAGTTTACAAAGGCAGCTATTTTTTCCACAAGCCACAGGTCAAACTAAAACAAGCTCTACTACAAGACAAGTTCTAAAATAAGTGAGTCTTGCCCTGACTGAAAGGAAACAGTACCGCTTCAGAGGGCTCCTCTGCCTCCAGCATGCAGTGGGCTAGCTCGTGCATGACATCAGGCTGACACACACATAGAGCAGAGACACTGTCAGAGAAGACCATGGTTACGGAAGAAACAGAGCGAGAGCAGAAGAGTGAAACTGGAAGGGGAATGACAGAGCAGATCAGTGAAAGGAGGTGGCCAAGGATGGGACTGCAAAGCAAAGGAAAGCTGTAGGCATGGATTTGTTCTTACTGTCACTTAGCAAGCAAATACCACACACACAATTAAACACAGGGAATCCACATGGCCTGCTTGAGCTTGAAATGATATAGCACACACTAAAGCTAAAGGAATATCTTTTGAACACTTCATAAAAGAAAGAGTAACCTTGTGTGATTTTGTTACAAAGAAAAGAAGAATAAAACAGAAAAACAGTCAGCTTTCTCCCCCTTGCTGACACACTGGCTACAAGCAGCGCAGAATGAGCTTGAATGAGCCGAGGTGGAGTGTGTGTGCACATCAACACAGAAGTATGCGTGCAAGGGGGAGAGAGGAAAGAAAATGGGGTTATGGAAGGGGACTGGCATCCAACTTACAGGGACTAGCTTCCAATACCATTTGGAGGGAGACTATCCAGTTTGCAGGGACAAGAGAGGGGAGGGAGGGACAGATGAGGAAGAGGAGCAGAAAAATTAACAGGTCAGAGGTCACAGACAAAAGAATTGGATCTGCTTCCAGTTTAACAGAGAAAGAGAGCAGGGTCAGAACAACTCCAAAATACCATTAGGGAGAAATATTGAAAACTTTTAGATGTGGTTTTTACCACATCTTTGTGGTGATGACACTCACCTGGACAACGTTATGTTTCTAACAAAGGAATTAGTTCCAGAAAAAGTCAGAAATATGGAACTACTGGCAGAAACTTCCAGGTTATTTGTATTTTAGGTTTTTGGATTTCTCTCCTGTAATAAACAAGTGGAAGACACTGTGGCTTTACCTTCTGGTGACTTGGAGACTCCAAAGGGTGGTGCTTGACTTTGTGTTCTCTCTCTGTAATTTCCCTCATCTTCATGTTCACCTGCAGAAGAAATTACGTAGTCATGTACCAGATTAATCACCTAAAACGTATTATCCAGAAAATCTAAGGCTATGTGTAACAGTTTTTCCTTGTATTTACACCACTCTGCCGTTACTTTGTACTGTTTTGTTGTGCACATGCATATTCATGAAAAGCTTTATGCATGTCAGAAAAATTGCCGTTATGCTTCTACTCTGATTGTGGTAACTGGATATTTCATTTACATAACATTTGTAGAATTAAGTTTTCTGCAGAAAGTTCATTGATACCCACTTTCTTACTATAGGTGCATCTAAACAAACATTTAAAAACTGGGCTCTGGAATATTGTGATAGTCACATCATATTTAGTGCAGTACATAGATATTAGCATAATTAAAAAACATTCTGACAGACTGACAATTTTCCCACTTGGGAATATATTCACATAGAACTTTTCCTTCTCCCAGACAGTTCTGGTGTGTTTCTAATTGTGATTCATCAATACACTACGTCATGGCTTTCATTGCCTCTGGCCTTCAACCCACTGAGTGCAATGTGAGCCTGTGCCACTTGGGTTTGTGCCCACATACACACTTTCATCAAATTACCCACCTTTGAACACCAGTGACATAAAAACCTCAAGATGACAAGCGGGCCACTGACACTTATGTCGATGTGAAAATGATTTTTCATCCCACATTTCCAATTTTAGTGTGCGTTATATTTGTTATATATGTAGCTTACATGCATGTGTGTTCCAACCTTGTTGATCCAGAAGACCATAGCATCCTCCAGGTCAAAGGGCAGCTCCTTGGAGGCACTAAAAGTTGAGAAGCGCTTGACAGAAGCCACCACTTTCTCAATGCTGATCATCTCCACTGTGTAGGCCATCATAAGGGCATCGATCATGGGCATGTGAGCACTCTGGGTGAGCGACAACAGAAACAGAGCACAATTTAATTGGATTGGATTTTATCCCCCCAGTTTCCAGTGCAATTAAGATCAAGGCTGGAGGCAATGTGAGACAATAATCTAATGCAAATTCACCATAAATAACAAAAAAAGGTATTAAGCTCATGAGAGTAGAACATGATCTAACTGGTTTAGTTGGTTATTCCAACAGGCAATGAAACCAGTGCTAGAATACTGTGTTTTAAGCATACTCTTTATTCTACCCTATGAAAATGTTAAAATACCACTAAAGCCACATTCATATTTTCATTCATGCATGTTGAATTCTTTAAAAGTAGTTTAATCACCTTGTAACAAGGTTACTAAGTGGCTTCAAACTGTGGTCTCCACTTTTCACCCTGTACTCCACACAGTTAGCATTGGCCTGCAGTAATGCTCCAGTACTAATGAAAGTAAAAATGTTTTAGCCAGTCATCTTCCTTGTCAAAACCTGGCTCCTCCTTCATTTGTAACACATCTTAACAACTAGATGTGTAAGAAAACCTTAAATAAAGAAAATCCCAACATTATGTTTTGTAATACTTTATTGATTTTCAAAAATACTCAAGATTTGCTGCACACTGGTTCAATTTAAACTAAAAGAGATGTTCTGATCGCATAAAATGTATAGAAACATATTTAAAAACTTACTGCATGTTATAGTGTATTCCTTACTTTGATAGTTTTCCTAAAATTGAGTTTTAAACAATTGTGATATATTGCCTTTCTTGCAGTATGCAGTATCACAATATTAAATCGTAAGCCATAAATCACAATACATATTGTATCGCCTTATTCTTGCCAACCAGAGGTTCAGTCAGAGAGTTGTGTATACAGCGATTGTCGCTTCATTAGCCTCAAAGCAGCAGTCTCAAACAAGGCTGAGGAGCAGGATACAGAGTTCTCGAAACATCTTCCTAAATCCACATTGATTCTAATCAAATTCTAATCTTTGTCAGATCTCACACAGCTCTCTCTGCAGCTTTAAGGTTAGTGGCTAATGGCACAGTCTAATTTAAAGCTTTACTGGGACAACCCGCAGGTTACTAAATACTTGTGTAACTTTAATAACCACCATAGCTTAATCAAAGGTCTCATTCAGCACAATGGGTGTCTAACCTTAAAACCCACTCTCTACATACTAATGCAATCAAGAGACCCAGGAGGGGCATCCTCACTTGAATACCTGGTGTCTACCAGTCTAAATACTGATTCTGGACTGGAGAGAATTAATATTTGCCAAATAAATCTTTGCCCCCCAGGTGGAAAAAAAACTAATTCTGGCAAAAATTTCTAAATCGCATGCTAATGTTTCTAATCCACAACGCCACAATCAATAATGCAGCTCCTTAATCCATTAAAGAACAAATATTACACATTGTTTCAGTCAGTGCTTTGTGTAACATGCTGCTAATCCAATTGGTGATGGAAGTGCACAGAGATTAGGCTCATTAACATAACTAATGAGAGCTATTCAGAGCTTTCACCACAGCACAGACAACAGTGAAAGTCGACTGCCATGTAAACCTAAATTTTAGCACAGAAGAAAGAAAAGAAAGACAACTAAATGGTGATAAAGTTCTGCTGGATCATTGAGCCAAACCACACAGCAACAACTGTTTAGCTGAGCTATTTGAGTTTTTCCAAAATAATTTTAGGTATTCAGGTCATTTCAGGTAAAAGTTCTGTTCATTTTAGACCGGTGGATCTCTGTTCCAACTCAAGATTACTAAAACTGTGGTATTTTAGACAAAGATCAGGCCATGAATTGCTGAGATCATGGGAGCATACCAACATTGTCTAAAAGGAGAAGAAACTCAATTATTAGGAAAATATAATGTGTTGCAAATGTTTCACAACAACAAAGTTTAGCCAACTGCTAATAGCTGTTCATTCTTAATTTCAAGGGACAACTATAATATCTGTGCATAAGACAGGTCAGTAGAGTTAAACAAAGTAATAACTTTTGCCGTCACTTTCTCTCACCTTGCTGATCACATTGTGTCAGACAATACAGTGATGGTGGAGCGTTATCAATTCTCATCAACCACAGAGTTCAGCATTACCAGAACCATAGAAAAATGCAATCCAAGCAGTATAAAACAAGTCAAGTATATGACTTCATTTGGGATGTCCTGATACCACTTTGTTCCTGCCTGAGTACAACTGCATATGATTACATGTGATTGCAGTTGCAGCATTTTTTTATTATAAAAACTGCCATTACCAGAAAAGTGCAATAACTTCAAACACTGTAATCAGATGTTGTTCTCTTACTGACTGTGACAAAGTAAAATACACAACATGAGACTATTGCTCACATCCAAAAATTTATATAAAACCCAACAGGTAAAAAAGCATGGGCCTGCACCCCCATATCAATTAATGAAGGTCTTCCAGGTGGGAGTAGTAGCCCCAAAATTGTTTTGCTTATAATTGGATTCACATTAGCAAACTCATTATCCTGTGAGTCAAGTTAACACGTATCTTTAAATATCTCCACGCAGCTGAAATTTCTCCAACATCACCTACTCGCTCACACAATACAAGATTAACAATATACTGTAAACCAGTACTGGGTGCAGTATGAGTGCAGTTTTATTATGAGAGTAAGTATGAGAAACATCAAGGCAGTATCTTGCCTGATACCAGATACTAATATCGGGACATCGCTGGATTTCATATTAGATAACTGAACGACCACGGAAACTATAAAATGACTCAAGATTTCAAAAGATATAATATCAACAAGAGGTGCTCAATAAATACGTTAAAGGACAAATCTAACAGCTTAATGTACTGTTCAGTCTTTTGTTCTCCAACACTCTGCTGCGCCCTTCATCAATGCAGCATGGAGCCCCATGGGGATCAGAGGGCTGCTGTTGCCCTAAGCTTTGCGTGTGCATGTTGTCAGACAAGATATGCACACACGCACACACACACACACACAGACACACAAGCAAGTTCAAGCAGACTCAAGAGGAGAGATAGCTTAAGGTTTTACAAACCCCAGCAATTGCCCCAACAAGAGTCAGACAGGTGCAGAGAAACTGTCTGCAGGTATAAACTCTCTTAAATCACACAATGCGACACACACAGACACACACACACACACACAGACAAAGTAGGACTCCAAGTTGCCATGGAAACATCCTGTCAAGTCAGCATACTGGGAGAGGAGGTTCCAACAGTCTATCAGAGATGAGCGGTGTCCTGTTCAGGATTTCCCATCCCCTCACCAGGCTTTGTGTCTGGCTGCTTACACACAGGCCTGCATGGATTATTTTGTCAGGCTGCTCGCGGGAAAAGCAGACACACGCCCCAGACTAGCAAGCCTGCAGAGAGGATGCCTGCTCAACACTCTGGCTGGTTACCATGGTAACACAGGGGTAGGAAGATGTCTATGAGCAAGTGATCTGGTGCTCTTTCTATCTTGGTGAAACTGTATCTCACCGAGACCAGGAGGGCACCAACTAAACTGTGACATTCAGGTGATGACCTAAAGGATGTGGGATACACACTGAAGACATTCAACCTGCTTAAGAGCTGACCTCTAAAAACATGAGCAGGATAGCTATTTAAAAAGGCCAGAAAGCTAATCCACATATCTCCTGTATTATTTATATACAAGATATATCTGTATATATAAATCTTCATAGTATTTTAATTCTCCCCAGCATCAAATAGAGTAGCAAGAAGGGATGAGAGGCATTTAGACTGGTTGTTCGGGGACAAAAGGAGATTTCCAAGTGCCAATGTTCTTAAAAGATTAATGAAAATGCTTGGGAAAAAAATATCACCAACAATAAAATCCATTATTAGAGGCATTAGTGGCTGAATAAACCTCTTTAACAGTGACGCCCACAATCCAGATTAAACCGCCTGATTGGAAAGGGCACAGGCCTTACTTTTTTTGTTCTTTTTTTACAGGTGATATTTATCACACCAATAGTGATGATAAGATAGACAGTCACACTGTATTTAATTTAAGTGTATTTAAGCATTTTCTCATTTATTCAGTCAACAGAATTACATTCATCCATCAAATGCAGCATCTTAAAATAACAGTACCTGAGGAAGTCTTTGTAAGGTTTTATGCTACTTTGCTACTTTTATGCTAAGTTGAGAATACACATTTCAAAATTATTATTATTAATCTGTGTATTTTCCTTGATAACCAAGTAAGTAAACTTATGATTTATTTATTACAGTTAAGTCTGGAAGTATCTGGACAGTGACGGTTTTTATGATTTTGCCCTTATACACCATCACAATGGATTCGGCTCTAGCGTTTACAAAATGCAAATTTTACCCCCAGATTGCATGTCAGAGAAGAAGGAAACAAGGCCAGAAGCTCCAACAACTTTGCACATTACCTGTAACACCCCCATCTCTTCCTGCTTCTGATGTTTTATCTTACTGTAGTGAAATCAGTGCAAGTAGCTGCTGCTTTTATGCTCATCCAACAGTGCAATCAGCCTTGGCCACAGGCATGCGAGACACTAAGAATGTTTCTATTTATGTGTAGAGTTAGTTTATAACTGGAAAGACAGGAAATTTTCACATTATACATTATATATTTTACATCATAGACTATGTATAAGTGTTTTGCTTATTTGCCTAATGGAACAGACTCCAGTTGGTTTGGCTGCTGCCTTATCATTTTTATTCAAATTAAGAGGTGGAATGATTGTTACTCATGCTAACTGTGTGAGGACTTCATGGATTAGGAATTGTTAAGTTTGTACTGTGCTGTATTCTGTATTAGTAACAGTGTATTCTCCATTTGTGTACAGTAAGGCCATAATCTATGCCCCTAATAAAGTAGTAGCCAGTCATCCTAAGTTAAATATTGTGTCAAAGTTGTCTATTAGTGCTTGTAGGAATCAGAAGAAATTACTATATCAATCCCTTACAGCAAATGCTCACCATTTTTATGGGCGCGCAGGCCAGGTCCCCCTCTGTGACCGGTGTATCGTCACTCTCCACAACATATATTCCCTTTCTGGATAGAGCCTGGATGACGGACAGGTGGGACTGAAGAGAAGCTGCCTGCTCCGTTTTGAGGATGAGGGCGCAGACACGGCAGTAGAGTTCACAGGACAGTAGCAGGCGAATGACTGGTGGCTTGATATGTTCCTGGTCATACTGGTCTGTGTAGAAAGGGTCCCTTAAGTCCTCTGGAATATGGTCTGTAATCAAGAAAGCAGGTGGGTGTTAACATTTGCTCCTGAAAATAACTTTTTTGCAGGATTTGAAGGCAGATATTAGCTGGTCAGACAACATTAAAGCAAGATCCTACAAGATGATGAAAGGAAATAACAGCACCTGGCACGTGCCTTTAACGTTGACACCTCAGTGTCCTTCAGCCTACACCTGTCAAAACTCTACAAGGTCTACAAAGGAATATATAAAAAAAAATAATGAATTCCTAGTAATATTTGCTCAATACTGGCTTGAGTTTACACAGAGCAAACATGGCCATTTGTAATCACAAGTCACAGCTTCACTCTCAAGACTAGAAACTACAGCCATATAAGGGCATGGGACAAAGCCCTTCACTTGAGGCATGCACATACTGAATTTATACTGAAAGGTAAACCACATATTCAGGCTGAAAGTCGGCCCAATATCCACAAAATACTGCACTTTTTACAAAAATTGTGCTGCTCTGTTTAATCTGTGTTGAATACTGTCTGAGCTCCAGTAACATAGGATAAGCTGCATGTGTATATGGGAGGTGGTCTTAGTGTCTGCTCTGACTGACAGGATAAAGGGAGACACTCGTCAGCGAAACCAAACCACTCTTCTGCTCACAAAACCAAGCCGCACAGGGAGGGTTTGAGAAATATCTAAAATATGGTGGGAAAGAATAGTAAAGTAAGAGAGCACATCACAACGTTAGTTCCAAAAATACTATCAACTGTGAGCATTTCTTTAACAACACAGGATTTGTGCACATTTTTGTTGTTTGCTTTTGTGGTTTGGATTTATCTCATCTTCTTCAGAGTGGTGTTTTTCTCTCTTTTTTTGCCTACATTTGTTCTTGTCTCGGGATTCTGTGCACAAAGTTCAGTTTGCTGATGCATCATAATCAACGATCAAATCCACCCTCTAACGTAAATATGAAGTTTTGATGTTATGTGAGAATGAAATTACAAAGAGGAATTAAAATGGCAATTCTAATAATTGTATTAATTTAATTCTAATATTTTACAAATGAAAATCTGTGTGGCGTGCACATGTACTCAGTCCCCTTTACTCTGCTATCCCTAAATAAAATCCAGTGCAACCAACTGCCTTCAGAAGGCACCTCATAAGCGTCCCAGCAGCGTCCCAGCAGAGTCCCAGCAGCGGCTTGGCACTATGCTATGCTAAAAATATGTGCAGAGTCTATTTTTGAGGCAAGCCACGTCAAGCAGCACAGATAGAATGAGATGAACAGGAAGTAAAGACACGCAACTGAGAAATTCTTGTTAACTTCCATAATAAAACATGACGCTATGCATAGAAGTCCCCTTGTTAAATCTGTAGTTGGTTGACTAAATGCGCCCAGTTTTTTCTTCTAGCATAGCTCCTTTGCTGTGCTGCAATCAACAGAAGGAGAGAGTTTTTCTTCTGCTAAACAATGTGTGTCAAACATATAAAGTAATTAATTATGAGGACTAATACAAATTTAACAACAAAAACTGGCAAATATTAGATCCATTTTTCCTTTCCCATGGTAAAAGCACAAATATCTACAGAGAATACTGAAGTCTATAAGTTGGCAAAATGTCAGACACACAACACTGCACATCCGACTGAACACTCCATCTCCATCATGAAACACAGTGGTGGCAGCACCATGCATTTTCTTCAGCAGGGCGAAGGAAGCTGGTCAGAGTTGATGGGAAGGTAGTTCAACGAAGTATTGACTCAGGGGGGCTAAATACATATGCACACCACACTTTTCAAATTTGTATTTGTAAAAAAAATCTTGAACACCAAGTATCTTTTACTTTCCACTTAACAATAATGTAGTAGTTTGTGTTTGTAGTACTTTGCTCTATCACATGAAATCTCAATAAAATACATTTAAGTTTCATGGTTGCAATGTGACAAAATGTGGAAAAGTTCAGGGGTATGAATACTTTTGCAAGGCACTGTACTGTCAAATAAGAACAGCATTCATCTATTAGATTTTACATCCAGCAGTGTGGGTAATTCCTGAAGAGCTGAATCTCAACATATAAACACATTAGAACAGTGGGTGCAATTGTGTATGAAAACAAAGGGGTCTGGCTGGTCTTCACGTTTGATTTAATTTCACAGACACTGATGTTGTGTGGCAGCTGCCCTACAACCCTCCTGCCACCAAGAGCCAGGCTAAAACATTTACTAACCGGAATAGGATACTGCATTAGGAAACAGCCTGGCAACAAGAACCAGGATGTGCTACCGCAGAGTCAGCCAACCACGGCCTGAACTATGCCACAATCAACACAAACACGAGAGAAGGGCAAGGACCAGTGATGTGCCTTCAACCATGACATGCTCACTCTCGCTGGTGTTGTGTCTGGCTGCCTGTCGCTCAGGCTGGGAGCAGCTGTGACACATGCAGAGGGCAGTAGAACAGGAGAGCATGTACACAAACACAGACATGCATGTCCATAGAATAAACAGAGAACCCGCTGTGATAAATGCACACCATGTTCACCTGAATCCTCTTCACCATCATGAGATGGCTGCACTTATTTATAATGGAGCTACGTCACAGACACCGTTTACATGGCACTGCTACGTGTCAGTCAGTGCATGAGCCAAGCAAAAAAAACAGCAGGCACCATGTGAGCCATGGGGTGAAAGGCCCTATAATAAATTCCCATAGGAGGAATATGACTGGGGCTGCACCTGAGTGCTGCCCTCCCTGTAGGCCACCAAAGCTTTGGGGGCACTGTCTGCTTTGTATTTGTAACTGGGCAGCATCTCCACCCAGGTACATCAGCAATGCATAATTTTTGTATGGAGTTGTTCTTTTGCTCCATCTTTCAGCCAGGATCATTAGCTTGGCCTACAATAACAGACAGTGAACACAATTATATGTCTAAATAATAAATAGAGCAAGAGCTACAAAAAAAAAACAGGAAATTAGAAAAAAACTTTCATAACCCAGACTAGTATCAAGATTTGTTTATTATGACATGAATCCTTCAGTGGCATTAGGAAATCTCTGTAATGACCACAGATACTGTGAGCAAGAGACCACGGAACACAAAGGACAAAAGCTTGCATGAACTTATGACGGATGATTTGACCAGAGACTATGACATGCAAAGCGGTGAATGATGGGTTCGTCAGATAGCTGATACTTACACCTGGTGAGCTAAACCACTAGAATAAAGAGAGAAGCTACAGCACATCAAAAAGGGTAATTAGTAGCCCTGCAGTAAAACAGTGTATGTTAATCCTGCGTGTTTTTGGACCTTGATTATTAAATAACTGCCAAGCAGTCAGGATGTCCTCTGACATCATGTCTGAGTCGACAATTATCGCACCCAACGTTCTCACACATTTTTTTTTTTAAAAAACCACAAATAGAAGCTGGACTGCGGGGCCTGTAATAATCTGTATCTAATCTGAAAATATCTCACTAGGGAGATGAAGGATCATAGTCTCATCCTACCTACAAAATATACTTAGTGATAGAAAAATAATTTTGCTATCCATATTTTCTACTTCACCTTCCAACTGCAGCTAATGATGACACAAAAAAAAAATCTTTCACATTTGACTGTTCACTTCCAGCTGCACACTCACATGTTACAATCCCATAGCCAACCACTGCCAGCTCCAACACCTATTTAGGTATCTTGGTCAGAACCAGTATATGTCCCTAATGAGATACGAGTAGCTACACACTTTGCACTTACAAATTTTACGTATACAACCAGGTGGTTTTAATATATGGTCTATCACACTCGTAACACTAAGGGACTACTGTATTATAAAGAAATGCAAGATTGTTGATTTTCAAGGACATTTTATACTAAAAACAGTAGCATTAGAAGACGTCTACTGGATTTCACCAGCTCATAGGGCAAAAGTCTCCTAAACATCAGATAAATCTCTGAAAGCTTATTATAGCAAGCATTCACATGGAAACTGGATTGTTAAGACAGACAAAATGTTTTTACCTATATTGGGCAATTTATTAGTTTCAGCTAAATGTGTTTAATAAACTGGCCCTGAGTGTACATGCTTCAAACTGTTCTCGATATTCACATCTACAGTTAAAAAACTGTGGTCTTTATTGTGCACTTGACCAACTATACCTTGTGAAAGAAACAACACAATAGAAGATAAGCAACATCCTCCAAGTCTCAAACAACTGATTTAATTTTTGTAATGTAAGCAATTCTTGATTATTGCAAGAACAGGACAGATAAGACAGGAAAGACTGGCCTAAAGATCTATTTACTAATGCTGATACCATTACAACAGGCAGTGTGAGTGACTGACAGGGCAGATCAGTATTTTCCATGCTCTGAGTAAAGTCTAACAAATATAGCCTAATCCTCAGTGCCTGTCACTCAGCCTGATTTGGGTTCAATCTCACCGTCCACTCTGTAGGAATGGAAGGATCGAGTCGGTCAGTGAGAGAAGGTTCAGTTGCCAAGTGTCATGAGGGAATTAGTATCAGCCCAAGTGCAGCCATACACAAATATTTCTTTCTCTTTGGGATTTTGCTGAGAATGTTTCCACAGAAGCTTTACACAATTTGCTGACTATGAGTATGTTGAGAAGAGTAAATATATTGTCTCGAAAACATTCTTCAAATAATTGTGGCGCTATTACTCAATTCAGTCCTTCTTCGATACATAATATTAGATATGTTGCATGGATATTATTTACAAGTCATATTGCAAACTAAATTTACTTACCAATGCCATAGGCTTTGGCAAACAGCCACTGTAGGTTGGCAGCTATTTTTGCTCTCGCAGAGTCGTACATCTCCAGTGGTACAATATCCATTGTGCCTTCTGCAGCCCCAGCCAGTTCCACCTTTCTCCTGGTACTGTCCTCGCCAGCGCATAAATCAACATCCATCCTTAAAAAAAAATACAAAGATAACGTGATGTTAAAGTCACAATTATAAAGGAAATATTGCTGACTGAGTCCCAGCACCAGATGACACAACATTAGCCGTCCACAATCTGCCAGGTTGCAATCCCCTTGGCATGGTTTGTGAGTGGCTAAATCCTCCATTAGAGTGATTCCTACTAAATAAATAAAGACTCATCTCTTCTGGTGTCTGTTGATGATTAGGGGAAATACTGTTTTCGTCACTGTGCTTAATTATCGTCAATTAGGCTTAGATCTGGTGGTAGACATAAGTACTAAAGTGGCAACCTTGCAGCCACGATCACAGTCTTTATGTGAAACACATGATGATAGAGTACGAAACTAAACCTAGAATGAGGTCATGGTGACATTAAATGGGCCCTGCATACACGAATTAAACACTAGCCATTGTGTTAATTGTGCCAAACGAACCATGTAGTGTGCTGGTCCACTATTGCAGAGAAAAATAATGTCTAGCAACTGATGTTACATTAGTTGCTTGGACAAAAATGAGTTGCAAAAAGTACATATACATCCTGAGTGATGGCTGATAAAGCTAACGATTCTCACACACACACTAAGCAGGAGTTGTGTGTGTGTGTGTGTGACAACTGTGACAGTCTGGGAATATAGTATTTACTGTCAGAGAAATATCTCAGGAAAATGTCACATTTTTTTTATAATTAATTCGTAAATGTCTTTGAATCTGTGCCCTGTCCCGCCCAAGTCTTTTGAATAATTTGGATAATCCTGGTGTGTTTTTGTCAGTTCCCCATACCAAGTACTTTATTTAAAAAGTGATGTACAATTAAAAGGTATTACTATCAAAAACTCTCTGCAGCAAGTCGTGCAACCAGTGACTTTCCTTTCACTGTCCTTTCACTATCAACTGCTCCTTCGTGCCTTCGCCTGACATTTCCTTCAGTCAATTAGTGGCTTAATGGTAGATTACTTTAGCTATTGTTATCAGACTCTGACCAGTGTCACAGGCTGTTTTATGATTAAAACTCAAACATTTCCAGTGACGTTTTTGAGGAAACACAAGTACATGGACACGCAAAAGTCCCGAGACGTGTTATTTTTATTTTGCCAGACAATCAAAGTTAACTTAGTCACTGTTAAGATTATCTGTAGCACTGACTTATTTTTATGTAACGCTAGGTCACCATGAACGACTCGGTACTGGCTTGTTGAGCAGGCTAACTTGGGTAATTGCCAATTAATTAGCTTAACCAGAATCATAACGTTAGTGTATTGACTTTACAAACACCAATAACGAGGTAAAAACAGTTAGCTGGCAATGTACACATGTGTGTACCATTAGGTCAGCTAAGCGGCCAAGCATGCAAATGTAAAGCGGGTAGCTAACCGGCTAACCGTTAGCGTGAGCAGCACTGCATTCATCGGCCCCATGAATGACGTTAGATGGCTGGCAAGACATTACCTTGAAAGGTGTGGTGTATTTCCAAGTCACCCTTCAGTTCCGTCGCGGTAAACTCCTAACCAAGCACCAGCCTCGCTGTACAGTGGCCCGCCGTGTAAAAAATACCCCAGCAGCAGAGACGCATCATAGCCAGCTAGCTAATAATGCTAGCAGGGAGTCTGAACGGTCTCCTCCCAGCAACAAGACCCGACCAGCGGCCTGTGTGACAACCGATCCACGGCAGACTTCCAGCTAAAACATGCACCAGGCAGGAAAAAAAGGGGGAAGAGCTATCCAGAGAAAAAGTACCACGTTCAGAAGCTCTTCTTAAATCTATTTCTGTATTACATGCCTCATGTTGGATAACAAACACACACGTATATGAGCGTCGGGCAGTGCAGCGAGAAGCAGCAATGTGTTCGCGCTCTGCCCATAGAAATGTAATTACCCCAGCCTGCGTAAAGGCAATGATTGCGCATGCGTGGTCACCTTCAGACTGTTACAGTTATCTACCTGGTGCTAACTGTCAACATACCAGCAGTAACTGATATATACACACATATATAGTTATCATTTGTTTGTTAGTTAGTTTGTTTGTTTGTTTTCCTTAGCTCTAGGTTAAACACTTGACTGTGCTTATTTTGATTTGCCACTGATTGTGGAAAATTTAACGAAAAAAATTGAAAAACAATAGACTATAAAGTGCAAATGTAACTTCAATTCCACTTTATCACCTGAGTAAATGTACTTTTTTATTGTATTAATTCAGTGTCTGTTGTGCTTGGGACATTGGCCAATGCTGACATCTAGTGGTACAATGTGATGTCAGGCACACACAGGTAGACTATAAAAGGGTGATGTGATTAAAATGACAAAGTGAAGATGTTACTTACACTACTGTGTTGTTTCCTGTTTCACAGTTTCACACAGATGTTACACTGTAAACTGATGGTTTATTGTAAGCAGACTTGCATACAAATAAAAACATAAGCAACATGTGGGAGCATTTGGTCATATGATTCATCATATCAGCATCTGATGCTTTAACAGTACCCTGCTGTCCTTCATCAGGATGTTAACACTCGCCTTGTTACATGAGATGACGATATAGTGTTGCATTTTATTCAGGTGTATGTTTTAGCATGGACAAGAGGATGCTGTACAGCTTCTACAGGTGCCCTCTCTGCATCGTTGACTAGTATATGGGAGCAGATCCAAGCAGAAAGACCGCAGAGAGTCATCAGAGCGACACAAAATACCCCCAGGTCCAAACCATCTGTGCAGGACCTCTGTAGCTGAAAGGGCACAAAGAAAAGCTGGAAAACTCATCAGGCACTTGCACGGTAACATGCAATAAATGCAAATGCGTACTGAATATTTTTTTTTGTTAGTTTTTCTTTTTCCTAGAAAGAATGTATTCTCCAAATACATAAAAGATATAAAAGATCTCCTTGCATAAATGCCATTGTAAATACTTTTTGGATGACTAGAGGCACGGTATCTATCCACATGTCCTTGGCCCAATAAAACCAAAACATCTGACTACGTGCTAGCTGTAGTTTATTTTGGAATCCGGGTGAAGTGAAAGTAGTTACAGTGTATAAAAAGTCAAAAGCCTGGTTTTATTCCAACTGCATTCAGGAAAAATCGTCAGTAAGGCGAAGGATGAAGAAACGGAAATGTGCAGGACCTGGGCTCCTCGTGGCTTCCATGAAAATCTCACTCTGAGAACATAACTGTCAAGGAAGAGACTGATGAGGACATTGAAGAGGAGCTCTACGAGGAGGTTCAGAAGACTGCAGAGGAAGCTGAAAAAGGAAACACAGAGGAGGTTCAAGCACCTGAAGAAAATGATGGAGGGGGTTCAAAAGTTGGAAGAAGAAGTAGGTAGAAGAAACATAGAGTCACTTCAGGAGCAGCCTGCTTCCCATCAAAGGTACACATCTATATAATTTGATTAACAGTTTTGCAAAAGTTTATGCGTAAGGTGTATACTAAATTACATTATGAATGTGCACATCATTTATGTGTGTCTATGTCCATTAAAGACAGCTGCAGCACTGTAGCCCATCTGAGAAAGAAGCAAAGACGCACATACATATAGTTCATCATGCATCCAAACTTGAGCAGCACCGTGAGAAGGTATTATTACATTTTATTCATATGCATATTAACTAACAAATATCCAACTACTTCAGTTAGGTTATCCAGTTTTATGTTTAACAGAGAGAGCAATGTGAGGGCTTTCAGGAAGCTCTACAGGAAGAGAGAAAAGCTTCTCCTAAATGGGCCTTGAAGAAGAAAAAAGCTAAAGCTCAACAGCAGAAAGCCTTTGGAGAGGAGTGAAAAATAAGAGCTGCTCTTACAAAGGCACTGAAAAAAGAACAAGCTGAAAATGGTCAGCGTTCGTGCTGAAGTGGAACACAGAAGGGCACAGGTGGCTGATCTCAAGAAGTTACTTAAGAAGGATTTGGAAGCATCCTCTGTTCAGCACAAAAAAGAAATAGTAAAGTGTGGCAAGGATCAACTCACTCTGAAACAGGAGGACAGTCTGAAAAAAAAGACACTGAAATTAAATCCCTTCACGCCATTATTCAGAACTTCGACATGATATTAAAGCCAGGGACAACACTGTTTCCTCACTGCAGGAGAAAGTTAAACAGCGGCCTCAGACCTCCTTGTGTAACATATGAAGAACTGTAAACTCTAGAGTGACTATAAGGCTGCTGTCTCCAGGCAGCAGAAAGATGCACAAAACTGGACCATCTCACCCATGAAAGCCAGCAACTGCTCTCTGAGAACATGAAGCTGCAACATGATGATGTGATGACTTGATGCTGTCCTAAACGAGAACTTTATGAAGGCCAAGAAGCTTGTGGCCACCTTAAGGAGGCCATTCAGAAGAAAGCTTGAATCTTGCAAGCGTATGAAAAGTTTAAGATGCAGGAGAAACAGCTCTCTGAGAAGACTTTAGAAAATGTCTTGCTGCTGAAAAAGAAGATCTTCCCTCAAAAATGAGAAGCATTTTGAGCAAATGGTTTTACAAAGGCAGGCTGCAGTCGATCCTCTAACAGACCTCTTTTGCCAGCTCCAAAAAATGTCTGCATCCATAGAGAGCCTGTGGGATGACATGCAGAAACTAAGGATAGAGAAGGCAGTTATGAAGAAAGAATATGACTGAAAACTAAAACATCACTCTTTCTGAGAGCCGTGAAGAAATGATTGTAGATAAATCTCTCAATCTACCATTGTTAAGCTTGACTGCATGGTAGAGGAACTCAAAACATTGTCTTCAGAGAACAAGACAAGAAAGGCAGGACTTGAAGATTCCCCTAAAACTAAAAAAGACAAGAAGATCTAAGTTGCATAAGTAAGCTGATCAGATTTCTTCTGCTCCTAATAAAGAAAGGACACCTTGTGAAAAGTAATGCACTGAGCTCAATGGAGCTTTGATCAAGCAGATAGAGACACTGGAGGCACGACAGAAACTGACTGTGGCTCTCCCAGAAGTCCAAGACAGATATTCCAGGCTTCAGGATCAACAGCTGGCACAGACAGACTTTCATTTCAGAGACACTTGGTTTGCTCTGCACTGAGCATGAAACTTGCTTTAGATGAGAGCATGAAGGCTCTACACAACCTGCAAAAGGATTACTCGGATCTAGGAAGAAGACGATCATAAGATACTAAGAACTCGCTCACTCTCCAAACCAGATGACAGACTCAGCTGGGCAAAAGGCATTGCCTGACCAGAATCTTCCTCAATAACTTGTTTATGAAGTTTCTCTCAATCATCCCAGAAACCTCAAGTCAAATGTTATTTTTAAATAGCTGGGAAAAAATTCACAGCATTAAACAATTCAGTGTCAGTAAGGTGAAATTCACTTTATTAGCACTGTGTCCTTTGTCAGTAAACAAAAATATGTTATTAAAAAATGGCTTGCTTCTTACTGGACACAATAGCTTACGAAATTGTAAAACAAGAAAAGTTCAGATGCTAAACCATGAAATTGGAGGAAATGAAATGAGGTTAAGCTTTTAGGCATCACATCATCCTTAGTAGCAGTTGTCATAAAATTGCAGGTGTTCAGCTTTCCAGTTCTTTCTAAAAATGGATGTTATTCAGAGTTGAAGTTTTCTCCACTGATGTATCCAAGTCACATTTCTAAGCCAACTTGGACAAGATGTACTTAATTTCTAAAGAGACGTGTAGATGTAGACCTTTTAAACAGATTTGGGTTAAAATTATTTCTTATTAAGTTAAGAAACTGTTTCATGTGGGTACAGTGATTGCCATATGCATAAGAACATATATTACTATATGACAGACGCAATACATTTTCCATTCACCAAACAAAAGCTTAGATTCAATCTTACATTCACTCATTCATACATGAGACCTGTCCTAAAGGTAGGCTTTGTCTGCTCATAGTGAGTTGATCTGTCATTTACAGTCATAAAGACACAACTTCAAAACACTGCCACAAAAAATAACTTTAATGAAATAGTGATTTAGATATCAGGAGTCATGAGGCTGTTTGAATGAACAGAGTGTGAGTATATTGCATAGGTTGTTGATCTTACAGTCCTGTATGAAAGTTGTTCAGTGTCCCTAAGCAATAGTGAGTTTTTTTATTTTCATTGGCTTCTGTTTCAAAGAAGTCAAAGAAGTTTCTGTGGATCTTATCCTTCTTGCATGTGCAATCTCCCAATATTTGTTCAGAAAATTACTGGAGAGGTGGTTTTGTATGCATGCCAATGCAAAGCATGGAGGTGGTGAGACAATATGCCACTGTGGCCATGATAAAGGTACACTGCAGTGCAGAAGGTGTGCAGAGAGGCTTCCAGACATGTACAGAAATCCTCCTGCACTCAAACATGTTGTACAAGTTGAAATCATCACACTGTGACCTACCAGTCCATAAGCACAGTTTTACAATGGTTTGTAAAAACAACATTTGAATCACTTAATTTTTTCACATTTGTAGATACGTTTTGAGGTTTTGCTAAAAATGCTATAAATAAATTAAGTTACTAGTTTGGCTTTGATATAAATAATGTAATAATACATAATTCAAACAAACACTTCTTTCTAAAACATAAAACATGTTCAAATATTGCATTTACGAAACCATGTCTTGTGGTGCTCTTATTGATAAGCAAAGTTCTAGACAGATTAGTTAAAGCCATTTTCAAATGCTAAACTAGAATGACAGGTTTAGAAAAACAATCTCCGCCTCCCTGAGCAGAAAGTCACATCAGTTACCACATTTTAAATATTGAATAAAAACACTCAAAAGCTTGGCAAAACACACCACCCTCCATATTGTTTTAAAACTCTCTCTGTACAAGTAGGAGGCAACACGCTCCTTCTTATAGCTGGAAATTTTAAGTACTTAATGCAAAGGCTAATATTGTATAACACACTACTCATTGTAGTTCACACATCTCTAACACTCAAACCAAATATATTTCTTTACAAGTCAACATAAGTAATTGCTATTGCACAGAAATACAGGTTATTTGTAAAGTATACATCTAATGACAAGGCAGGTTATATAATGACATTTTGGTTTGGTTTGACAGCATAAACGTTCATCGCTCTCCAAAGACAACAGTAATTTCTTTGTGTATGTAGTTGAATCTCCACATCACGAAGTGAGCACACATCTTCATCATTCAAATCAAACGTTAAAAAGGAAATGAATTAGGCTCATCTTCATTTAACAGCCCACAACAGCTTTTTGAGACAAAACACAATCCTTCTTTTACCTTCCTCAGTGCTGCAGTGAGCGATATTCATAGAGGTGAACAAGTGCTAAAAGAGCGCAACATGATAATATGACATTCAAGAGCACATTGACAATAAACAGACAGGCCTAATATATATTTTTTATGTAAAAACCTAACTACGACACACACAGTTTAGTGTACAGTTTTCCTCTAAAAGGCAAGAAAGTCATAAATATTCTTGAAGCAGCTCAAGGACAAATGTTGAACTTATTGAAAAAGAGGTGGTTGACTTGATTGACAGTGACCTCATTAAGAGAGAGAGAGAGGTAATGTGTCTGAAAGCTCAATTTCAGTGAGCTTAAGCAGTCAACTTTAACCCCAGCCTCTCAATAACAAGCAGTTATTTGATGAAAGCAAGACAAAACGAGAGAAGAAAAACATAACATGATGCTGACATAAACCTTCCACACTTTCGCCACTGATGTAACAATTTAAGGAGACAAACAAGATTGTGATTGATATTTAAATATTGCAAAACATACAAAAACTGTTTTCTTTTAAGTGTAAACATTAAATTTACCGTATGTCTGTAGCCATTTTTGTACATGGAGAAATTATATAAAATAAATCATGTCTGTCATAATTATAAACAGTTCTCATTAAAATGTAAAAACAACATTTTTTATTATTACTGTAACAATAATGTTTACATTAACTTTTCTTTTGTATAAGTGTTTTACTGTACTGTTATAAATAGTTATATGTGTAATTTAATTCATACTGAGACTCTGGCTTTGTCTTTTCAAGGCAAAAACAATACTTGTGTCTCTGCTACACTCATTCTCTCTCACACACTCACACACACACACACACTCACACAAGCTGACACAGTCACACAGGGCGGTCACCACGTGGCTCTATGTGCGATTGAGGGTCTGGAAGATTCTGGATATTTGGAGCATGACTGGGCCAGTCTCAGGGTCATTCATCCACTGAGTGCTGTTCAGGGGATTCTCCAGCATGTCTTCAAACGCTGCAGACAAACACAAGACAAACTCTTAAATTCGTGTTTAAAAAACGATTCCCTTATATTATGTACAGATAATTTCAATTCATTAGGGAAGTACATTTAAAGTTCTTATGTCCAAAGCAGGTCTAAAGTGATTTAGCCCGAAAGAAAAAACAAATGTCGGACACCCTATCCATTTGGTTAGGTTTACAGGATCTCAGTTTGGTCTGGTTAGTTTAGCGTAGAGTTGACTGACTGACTCTGGTGTAATTTGTTTGTGGTATGAAAGTAAGATGGACAAAACACAAGATTTGACAGTAAAGTTATTCAAACCAAACTACTATTGATTATGGACTATCAGAAATCATACTTTCCAATTTGAAGAGTCTCTTTATATACTGTGTACAAAAATTGATATCCATCATAATACCCTGTGTGTGCATCAACATATCAGAATGAGGAATTGTTAAAAACACATCTAAGTTGTGTATTATCTTTAAGTAATTTATGTTTTGTTGTTGTGCTGTTTATTCATTCACTAAAAAACAAGGTCTAGTTGAGATCTCAACTAATAGCGCTCACTATTATTGGAGAGCTTTTTTATAAAGTAGTAAATAAATAACCTGACAGCATAGTGCTAATTATGCATCACTGTCCGACCTCCTGCTGGTCTGACCATTTATTTTCATAGTTCATAAAACAAACGTTGCAGATCACCTCTGAAAATGGGGGAGCAGGTAATATCACAATGGGCTTTATCTCTTAGCCTTCCTTAGCTGAAAGTTACCATGTACTTCTCTGGCATAGTCATGCATATTCATTTTCATTTTATATATATCTATATATATAGATATATATTTATATTTTTTTTTCCAGGTCCTAGTGTCTGTAGTGGTGGAAAGAGTAGTGGGGTATTAAGTATTAAAATCCTTCAACGTCATCCAGCAAAGTTCAATATGACTAAATAAACACTAAAATATACTTGATGTTCTTATCATCTTCACTGTTCTTAAGATCAAATATATCCAAATGTTGGCAGAGTTGCACCTTTTTCATTCTGTTAACATTACTACAAAAATATTTTGTAGCACTGAAATTTGCTGACTTTTTTATTTCTCTGTTTACAAAAAAAGTGTTTACAATTTTCTGCTAAATTTGATGAGACTTTACCTAACAGGGTCTTGGGGTTGGTTAGACCCAGCTGGACCACTGGATTCTCTAGTATGGCTTGGAAGAGCGGGCTGTTGGTGTCAATGCCTTTGTCCAGATCTTCTGGAGAGGGTTTTCTGTCTCCCAGCAACCACTCACACTGAAAGAAAATAGAAAAAAAAAAGAAAAAGAAAATACATTTATACCTATACAGAGTGCAGGATCAGCTACAAACCAGTGTCCAGTAGTTTTTGATATGATGACACAGCTTTTATCTTTGAATAATGACAAACAAGGCAGATTTGTTGGTGGAGAAATGGGAAGGCTCACAGTTATGACATGCGTTTGGATAAGAGCAGCTGAGAACATGATCAGGTTTGGTTGACACAAACCAACCACTGACCCACCTGACTTGAGCCTTACATTATCCAGTTATTTTACTGGCTCCTGAGCTACACAGCGTCATAATTCTTGAGTTTCTCTGATACTCCTCCAGCTTCTTACCACCTACCAGCTGCTGCAAGAAACTAAATTTGCGGTCATAATTATTTATGATCATGTTGTACTCAACACAAGACAACTTTGTTTGAATCCAAATTATGTCTAATAATATCTTATCATCACAGTTATCCACCATTTTTGTTTTGAAGGCAACGTATATTTGACGTGTGTTACACATCAAATACTAGATGGTGTCAGGTGTGTGCACCTACTGCAGCATCCTGTTGGTTGTTGTTGACTCTCAAAGCATCGATGACTTCTTTCTCATCAAAGCCCATCTCCATCAATGCAATGACAGCCTGCAGAAACAAAGAACAGATTATGTGTTGAGTTTCAGAAAAGCAGTAAAGTAATGCATAAAGGTTTTAGCTCGATAAAGCCACCGACCCTTGAGTCTGGTCTGAATTCCCGTTTCCGGCGGATCCTCTTGAAGATCTCTGTGAGCTCATCCTGCCTGCTGCTGTCATCTGTACTCGACTGGTTGGAGAGGCTGCGGAGAAGGTTTGGGCCGGAGGCCGACGCTGATGCTGAGGCAGAGGGACCTGGGGTAGCAGCTGCAGTGGCTCCTGCTGCTCCAGAAGAGTCCTGCCCTGGCAGCGGTGTGTCTACAGATGGATCATCTACATGTTCGATCAGCCACTCCATTGCCTGGGTCACAGACATGCTGCAGAATGAAGAATGATGATGGCTACTGTTACACCAAGCGACAACATAAACTTTACCTTTCATGACTCTGTTCTGTGAAAGTCTTGAATGAATTAATGTGCATCAGAATAAATCCCAGAGCAAATTTGGAAATATTTCAAATGGTGTGACTCATCATCCACTGTGGCTGAATTACAATATATACTCACTGGTTTAACCTGAGAGCTTTGATGGCTCTGCTTTCAGGGAAACCCATCTCAGTGAGCTGCTGAAGGGCCGTTTCATCCACTCGATCCTCTTCATCTTCATCTAACATCGCTACAAGACACAGAACAAAGTAAGGATTGAAATGTCTAGTACAATAATTACCTGGATATATTTTTCAAGCAGTAATAACAACTAATATAAATAAAATAATGACATATGTCATATGAAATATGACAAACTCTAATTGACACTCACTGTATTGAGCTTGATGATAAAATTAATATATCATATCTAATTTTGCTAGTGTTTTAAAACGAATATACTTTCTTATTAAGTTAGATAACTGGTGGTGTTGCTTCATAGCAGCCAGCTGGGCCTTTCTGATCCTCATAACTATGGTGGTAAACTTTGGGTGCAAACTGGACACCATATACTGCCTGTAGATTTGTCTATGGCTTGTCTATGGCTCTGGCTCTTTAATACCTTTGTGACTTGTTTTTAGTGTGGCTGTTACATGTCAAACTAAATCTATTACGATCTGCACTACTGATGTAGGCCTGATATTAGGTTTAATGGTTTTACCATTGGCCTTTTTGAATAGTTCCACAGCATCAGGGTTCAAGGCAAGAAGCTTCTGAGCAACTTCAATGAGAGAAACCAGGATTTTTCTAAGCTCTGTCTGAAACTGGAAAAACACAAACAAATCAAAAATCAATACTATTTCAGACACTATTATTTTTAAGTTTGTAAAACTCTTAGAACCTTACATCTCTGATGTTGTGTTGGGTAACAGTGCGATCAGTGTGGCGTGTGGACAGGCTGGCAGTGGCTTTTAGGATAGCATCTTTGTCTGGAGCTTTGTTGTCTGGCTTCTTCTTTTAACAATCAGGGAAAGATGAAGTTAATAACCAACAGCTGAAATCAGATCCTGGGTTTCTTATGCAAAATGGAAAAGATTTTGTTTCATAGCTTTACAAAATGTTGTATAGGAGTAAAGAAAAAATGATGCTTACTTTTTCATCTGAACTAACGTCTGCCATCTTTGCAGGGGTCGGTGGCGGTCTTTTCTTTATGAGCAGCAAAACATCTACAACACAATCAAAACATACAGAGTTCATGAAAAATCACGTAGGATAGTTTTGTCTTAATCAATTTTCAAATAGGCTGTTACATACCTTTGTCTTTGAGATTTTCATCAGCGACAGTTTTAGTGTCTGTGAGGACTCTTTCTGTAGCAGCATGTATAAGTTTATGGTGGGTAAGTGTTTTGGGGTCTTCTAGACTTCCATGTACATACTACAAAAGAAGCATAAAATAAAGCACCTGAGAAAAAACAGCACACCGAATAGATGCAGCTACTAATTAATTTTTTATTGTCATTTACAACAAAAGTATTCAATTCACATAAAGTCAGAAGCATTATGTTACAGAACAAAAATATTAATATGTCTTTTATTTTAATTAAATTCAGGTCACTAGAGCTAATTGGTAAGTCAATTCATTCATACCTTAACTGACAAATGCCTAATCTGATGACTGATTAGACATGTAATACTCGACCGCAGTGAGTATAATTTGCTGTTTATCTTCTATATATTCTATTACAACAATAATTCACGCAGTTTAATTTCTCAGTGGATCATTTGGTCTGTAAAGTGTCAAT